>JAGDQP010006343.1:0-72866 GCA_022664845.1 Lepisma saccharinum | reverse complement strand
TATATATATATATATATATATATATACGCTCTCTCTCTCTCTCTCTCTTTATCTTTCTCTCTCTCTCACACACACACACATAGGAGAGAGAGACAGAGAGAGCGAAAGAGAAACTGCGAGTAAATGAAGATCAGCCTGGGCGGTGATGCGAGTCACGAGTGGATGGAATGGAAAGCTAAGGAGGGGAGAAAAAGAGTGGAAAACCTGGTGAGTGATTTTAAGGTTGCAAAAACTTTCTGCCAATTGTACTTAACATAGGACGTGCTATTCCAACATCCAGCGAAGGGAGAGCCAATATAGCGGGTTGGGCGTTAAAGGCTTGCGGGAAAATTACACACTCAAGATTAAACTGTGAACTTGTTAAGTATTTTTCTCTCTTCCTAAAAGAAAATTGTGTCTTTTTTAACACTGAAGGATAGAATATTATTACATATTCTATATTTTAAAGTGATTAAAATAAAAATTAAATAATTTAAGAAAATGGTGGTTGTGCAACGGGACAACATTGTCAAAGACCGCTACTGGTCTTACCAGGCAAATTGTACCTAGCAAAACAGGTCCTGCCGATACGTTCCAAAATAATTCCCTTTGTTGTTACTGTTGTGTATCCAATGTGAAATGGCCTCTGAGCTCTATCTGGTGTTTATTAAATAAACAGACAAATAAATAAAAAAAATTGTTTAGAACTATCAAAATTACATTTTGATTTGCGCGTTACATGACGACAGAAGAAATTTCCACAATAATTTTTGGTTGCATTAAAAGGAAATATATAACTTATAAGAATTTCTTGTTCTTTATTACCACGTTTGTGTAATAAGAGACACGTCTATCAATATTAGTTCAAACTAAGACAACATTTTGTTTTCGCAGTAGGATGAGAAATGTATTGAACAACTTGTCGATTCAGAACACATTGTCAGATGTGCCTTTGGGTAGTCGAAGTTAAAAAAGAAAGTGTGTAAATTGTATTCGGAAATTCGATTATTCTATTTATGGGATAGGGCATATGCTCCAAATCTGAATATGCTCTCTGCCCAATTCTTCGGTGCAAAAATGTATATTCTTACGTAGATATATCCTTATATTTTAATATCAAAATTTGCTGATATTCATTAAATGTTTAAAATATCATGTTTGCAGATTTGTGACGTTGAAGCGTGATTAAACATACAGTACTGCACATATTTTCAATCAAACATCAAAAGCAGGCTAAAAAATATTTGTGATTTGATTTATGATTTTCTTTCAGTCAAATATGCTTAATAGGTTAAAATTCAAGCTATCAGATATAGTTAGGATGGTAACTAAACATACTATAATTTAGTGATACACTCGAAACGAAAGGAAATAAGATTTGGGCTGCCTCGTCTCGTCTCGAAAGCCAGAAGAAACGAGACGAGAGGAAACGACATACGAAAATTGTCTCGTAAGCAATACTACTGAAATTTGAGTAACAAATTTTATTCAGATCTCACTTGAGTAACATCTTGTACTATACCTAAAAAGTACATAAGATACATTGATCGGTACCCTGTACCTATACTTAGGTACACTGACTAGCTGGCCAGAATTTCCAGGGTAAAAGTTTCGTACTTGAGAAAAGCTGTGTCACATTACCGGGGCTAAAATTTCCTGTCAGTTCTTTGATGGGTCTCGCAATACAGACAACATTGGAAGGGAAGGAGTATTTTTTGATACTTCAGGATAATACTGCTCCTCAAAAGGCCGCTAAATAAGATAACCATAATTTTCTTGTAAAAATGTATGTATTGTATATGTGTAAGTGTACAGTGTACACAAACATGTAACAGCAATAACTGAACATGATATTGTCATCCATAACTTTGTATTTTTTCTTCAGAACTAGTTTCAACGAAAATATATTTCTTGACTTAGTAGCGACTTGCGTTCTAGGTGACTGCTTTTATTAGCCGAAATGCTTATGGTAATTATGGCAACGTTGCACAACTTTTTTGCGCAATTTCCAATTTTCTCACCGGCTCATTAAGGCTTTATCTATGTCAACAGATAAGAAACTGAAGATTTGCGTAAATTTCAGTACACCCATGTAAATGACTGAAGAATATCCCTTAGAACAGATTTCTAAAAAAGTATTTTACCATGCTGGAGTTAACAATGCACGGTAGACAAACATATTCATCTACATGCGGTTGAACACCTCTATCATAAACTTTGCTCTAATACATTCCTAGTGCAAAACTTGCATTGTAATTTGCTAAGATGACATTGCTAAAATATTACGTCATTTCCGATGATGTCGGTTTTAAGTTTGGGCACGGCTATCTGCTAATTTTCTGCTTAGAGATATCATATTTTCGAAAGTATTAACTTTCTGACAAAGGTTGACATAATCAAGTTTCACACTTGTACTATACGGAATGCATTACTGAAAGATTACATTGGTTCTGCATGCAATCCTATCCTGAGTTTTCTGGTCTTGGAAGATAGACTCTCGCCTACATGCATTTTTCCATATCGCTATCGCTTTAATGCGATCTCTTGATGTGCTGTTTGCTAGTTTTAGAGTCTCTTGAAGCTGCATTTCCCGAAACGCAAGACCCTTGCCTCATCACAAGTTTTCGTATTAGCCTTGAAATGGTTTGTAAAGAATACTTTTGCAGATTCAATCGCATTCGCTGATAGAAGAACTTCCCCGAGAATAAAGCTAGAGCCATGCAATCGGGTCCGATCTAGGCCCTACGCTATTTTCCATATATGTTGGACCTGAGTCCCTGTTTTCCAATTCGACCTGAGTCCGACAAATAAATGCAAAATTAATTTATTGGGTTCCGCAGCCATTTTTCTGGCCGGACTAAGACGAGCCGGACCGATTTTCTGTCCGACTCAGACCGAATTTACGGCCCGATTGCAGTGCTCTGGATCACAAACAGAATCTCAGATTTTGCCGTGCAATTATGGACCAATTTTTGATCTTGGAAGTTTCAAGTGTGTACGAAGTACCGTTACATCCAAGGAGAGTATGATAATCCATTATTTCTTACTTTTGACCCTCTGACAACTGGTGATACAGGTGGTGAACTGTGATAAACATTCTTTTCTTTGAAGTCCTAGCCATCACAGTTCTTTACATTATAGTTTATCTTAGTAGCATGTTTACATCGGGAAGATATTAGAGTCCCTCCTCATCACAATTATGATTCACAGCAGAAGTCATTCTTGTATCTGCCCCGAATGTCTTCTTTCAAGATTCTGTACATCGATGTCGAAGTTTCATCTGTCTTCTCATTCAGAAAACTACCAGAAACAGCATTGAGTTTTAACGCAGAAAATTCTGATTCTGCATTGGGTAAAAAAAAACTAGGTCCGCCTTGGTTTCTTGAAATGGTTCTGACGTTTTACCACTGTTAATGATCAGAATTTTCCATATGTCTTACGGGAGTGTTCGATGAGGTTCTTCTTAAACCTCACTAGCATGACTTTTCCAAGTGATGATCGCAGACAGCATCCACACTTAAGTAGTTGTTTTTTTTCCTAAGCATTCATCTACCAGGTGATTATATATATGAAACCGGAATTTATGTACAGAAAATCACAGTGATTGGATGACAATGCTAAGTACTATTTTATTCGAAGTATTGGCCATCACTAGCGATACATTTCTGCCCTCGTTCCGGCAATGTGTGGATGCCAGACCAAAAAAACTGTGCCTCTTGTGCTGTAAACCAGTCATCAAGCCATTTTCGTACATTTTCGTAAGATGTGAAGCACTGGTCAGCAAGTGCGTGTCCCATGGATGCAAATAAGTGAAAATCGGAAGGCGCCAAGTCTGGTGAGTAAGCCGCATGCGTAAGGATTTCCCAACCAAACGTCGCAATCGTTTCCTTGACCGGTTTTGCTGTGTGGGAGGGTGCATTATCGTGAAGCACAATCACTTTATGTTGTCTTTGTCATATTCTGGTCGTTTTTCACGCAAAGCTTGATGCAAATCGACCATTTGTTGTCGGTAACGTTGGGTATTAACGGTTTCGCCTGGTTTCAGTAGTTCATAATAGATCACTTCCTTCTGATCCCACCAAACACAAAGCATTGTCTTCCGTCCACAGCGATTTGGTCTTGCAGTCAATGTCGCCAGTTCTCCTGGAGTTACTCATGATCTTTTACGCTTAGGATTCTCGAAATAGATCCACTTTTCGTCACCAGTCACAATTCGATGGAGAAATGGTTTCCTTTTGTACCTGGCGAGCAGAATTCCGCAAGTGGTTTTTCGGTTTTCCTGCTGTCGTTCAGTCAATGCACGTAGAACCCATTTTCCCACTTTCTGAATCTTGCCCATGGCTTTTAAACGTATGGAAACTGCTTCTCGTGTCACATTTAATTGATCCACGAGTTGTTGTTGTGTTTGAGCGTCATTCTCATCCAACAAAGCTTACTATTCGCTGTCTGCAAACTTTGTCGGTGGTCTTCCACGTTCTTCGTTTCCCACTTCAAAATCGCCACTTTTAAATTTTTTAAACCACGCATAGCACTGTGACTTACCAAGAGCATGATCACCGTAATCTTCGACAAGCATGCGATGCGATTCTTCAGCAATTTTCTTCAAATGGTAACAAAAAAATCAATGCTGTCCGCACATCGTAGTTTGTAGGTACAAATTGTGGCTATGTTCAACGGTATTCAACGGTTGTGAGTTGCAAATCGTTATCAGCAGTCAAAACAATCAAGTGGCGCCAAGGACGCAGTTTACGGTAACCACAGGGACAGCTAACACCGTCTATGCACAAATTCCTGTTTCATATTTACACACCTGGTAGTTTCACATATGCCTTATACAAACCAAACATGTTATCATCTTTGAGCTTCCCTAAAGTCATAGCTAAAGCTTGCCGTTCAATTATGAGCTATGTTTATGTCTTGGACGGTTCTTGTATTTTATTCAAACAGGTATAATTGAAGGTATGCAGTAGATGGTTAATGAGTAATGACTTATCATTACCTGATGTTATTAGATATCCATCAGAGTTCAGTAGATTATAAGGAAAATAACGTTCAGTTCATGTGTTAATATAGAATGAAGACCAGACTGAGAAATTACAATCATTCTCTGAAGTAGAGTCCGGTTTGACCTAAAGATATTTTGGCATGTTAAGTGAAGTGATTTTTATACAAGGAAAAAATGTAAGGTTGAATTTTTCTTATTTGCTACGTGATAAGTGGCAAAAGTTTTCCCAGTATCGTCAGAAGCTTGCCTTTCCCTCACTAAGCTTTGCAATTGGTTATGTTCAATGTTTAATACCATCTAGGAGAAACACAGGAACTATTTAGGATGATTAGGAACCATCTTCCTGAAGAACCATGCTTAATTAAGGTTAATGTAAAGCAACGATCTCCAACAAAAGATGGTAGCACTATCTCCGTATATATATAATGTATTTTTATCGTTGCGCGAAATTTCAATGCTGCTCCTAGAAATTCAAGCCTAGAGAGCTCTAACTTTCAGGAAAGAAAGTTCATAACTAATTCAAGAGTTCTATTAATGCCGATTTTTAATTTTCTTTTTTGTTCATTGTTGACAGAGCTTCATTGTTATAGGTTTTGATATTCATAACAACAATCAAGTGATTTTAAACTCTTGAACTGTCTAGGCTTGAATTTGTAGGAGCAGAATTGAAATTTCGTGCAACGATAAAAATACATTAGATATATACGGATATAGTGCTGCCATCTTTGGTTGGAGATCGTTGCCTTAAGGTGTTAAAACTTGAATGACTGAAAAACTTTACAGGGCTCACCTCTTTGGTCTCTCCGCTCGATATTTCAGATATGGGTGAGAATTGTTTACATTTCAATAGATTTTGTGTTATATCTGATATGCAGCAGAATGACAGTTTTATAATTCCAAATTTATTATATTGCATTAGGTAGAATGATTTTATCATTACAAAATGTTCCGAAAACGCCAGCTTTAATTTCTTCTTTCATCATGTTCTGTTATTATCATTAAACATTATTCCTTAAGATTTTAAGGTGAGGCATCAAGAAGGCGATGTAACCGAAGCGATGCCTATTGCTAAATCTCTAAAGTACAAGAAGTTAATACAATCATTAACTTTGTTTAATATTTCTTTCCATATATAACATTTCTGCATGTCGTATTATTTCAATACATTTCATCTCTCAAGATTTTGTAGCCACCAAATTTATATAGGTCTACTGTAAATCCAATTTGCGTGTAACGGAGCCATAATAAATTCCCCAATATAGCATGTACTCGTACTACTCGTACTCATAGCTTCTGCACAGAATAAGCAAGAAACTAAACATCGATAATGCTGATAATACCTATGAATTATCGATATCTGTGGTGCTATTTGTAAAATCGAATAAACCTTTTTCATCTGCTGGAACGCACAGGTAAAAATATTATTTCAATATAATTTAGATATTTTTCTAAATAGATCCATTATACCAAAATACAATGATTCGGTACATTAAAGTATTTGGCAGCCTTTTCCTTTTACTACAAAACTACTTTCTTTCACATATGAAAAATCTAACGCTACTTGTGACATCTAGCGTTTATAAACAGAAACAACAAAAAACTAACAAAATGTAAAGCCTCGACGCGGCAATGAATTTCGCACTCGAAGGAATTATATGTTTATGCTTCAGCCTGAACAAGTATAAGAAGAGGCTTTCCGAAAGGTTATAAAGTGGTCTAAATTTTTAGAAGTCACATTCTTCTGAATTTAGCCTTGAAAGAGATCTGTAGGGAAAAATATAAAAAACAATGTAAATACTACAGGTCAACTATTAATGGAATTAGACACACAATGTTAAACAAGTTAGAGCTTCAACTCTACTAACAATTGTTAGTAGGGAAATTCCATGAATGTACTTAGGGGGCAAGCCTCTTTGGCGCCCCACACTTTAAGAAAGTTATCTCTGCTTGTACACACTATTGTACGCTATTGTATTTCACCCTTCCCCATAGATAAATGCTTCATTTTAACTATTAAGGAGTTTAGATGTAAGTATTCGGGGCCAAGCCCCCGCTCCTTACAAAACTTAGCTTAGCATATACACGTAATTGCTCGCTATTTTATTTCCCTTTTCCTTTAGTGAAACAATTCTTTTGTACTATTACTAAATTTTGATGCAAGTAGTTGGGGGCAAGAACCACGGATGCCTATCTGTGCCCATGTAAGTTCGCTTTATCTGAGTTAGTCAGGCTAAGAGCTTTCAAACGACACCTTAAGCACCTCTCTACACATTATGATTCAAGAGGATATTTTTGGTATCAAGAGGCTGGTAACACTGACAACGGGGTTCCTGGGTAGGGTAAACATCCGCAATATGTTCCTATTTTGTCAAACAATGTTTATGCCAAGTTTAGGGCTTCAATGACTAAAATAATGGAAGCAGTTTGAAAACAAAGATAATTGTATAAAAAATAGGCTGGCAACACTGATAAGTGGGTTGCTTAAAGACGCAGGCGACCTCGGTGTTTTTGTAATGTGTCGAATTACGTTTATGCGAAGTTTGGTGCAGCTAGGTCTAACTGAATACAAGCAATTTGGACAATTATTATTATTATTATTATTATTATTATTATTATTATTATTATTATTATTATTATTATTATTATTATTATTTAATTATGTAACATTTTTAATTGTGAACCTCTGGAGCGTAGAAGGAAAATCGGTGACAAGAAGTTTTTAGAGAAAGTGCTACAACATAATATTATAAGTGCCTATTTTATAGAACAAATAACATTTAATATACCTCTGTATAGAACGAGGCAACATAAGATGTTATCGGTATCTGACAAAGGCTGTATTCTGCTGAAACGTGTTTTGTACAATTATTATGTAGCTTAATATCTTGTATTTGTTTTGTGACTTAGTGCTATATTGGTGTATTGCTGTTCGTAGCACATGACAAATAAATAAATACATTAAATACATTATTATTATTATTATTATTATTATTATTATTATTATTATTATTATTATTATTATTATTATTATTATTAATAATAATAATAATAATAATAATAATAATAATAATAATAATAATAAAGTGTGTTGGTGATACTGAACCACTGCCAATCGCAACGGTTCCAGGGGCTTTGAGCTAGTTTAGTCAACGACACCTCACACCTCTCTCTACACGTTGTACAAATTGAGATATTTAACTTCTGGACACGGACGGACACCATGAGCCAGCTTAGAAGATCCCTTTGTCTTATACACTTGTTGTTTTTTTTTAAACAAGGAATAAACATATGATACCAGTTTCCACATTTTGCGGTTCGAGTAGTTATGAAAAGTTGTGCATTGGTACGAAATTTAGCCATGTCAAATGTGGTTCTTCTTGGCCGTCAAGCGATTTTGGCCGTTTACAAACAAAAATGTTAGCGGGCCCAGCTAGATACTTTTTGATCTGGCTGTATTTCGGCGACCGGATATAACATAACATTCTACAACTTTTGTACGCTACTCAAACTCAAATGTCTTAAAAAAAAAGCAGTCCTTTTCAAAATGAACATTTTCTAGGGCTCCAGGAGCCCGAATAAATATTTTTTGATTCGGCTCTGTTTGAGGCGACCAAATATAACAATCTATAACTTTTGCACGGTACTCAAACACAACTTTTTAACATTTTTTTTCGGGGACTTCAAAACGGCCGATTTCTTTTTAATTTGAGTTTTGAGTAGCGTGCAAAAGTGGTAGAATGTCACGTTATATCCGTTCGCCGAAATACAGCCAGATCAAAAAGTATCTAGCTGGGCATGCTAAAATTTTAGTTTGAAAACGGCCAAAAACGCTTGACTGCCGGGTTAAATATTGTTTTAGGACGGCCATATTTGGAATGGATTTATTTGGTACCAATGCACAACCTTTGATGACAACTCGAACCCCAACATCTGAAAAAAAAAATGATCCACCCTACTGCATATTCATAATTGTTACATGTTTTATCCCTATACTCAAAAACATAAATAATTAGCGAGAAATTTATGCTAGATATATTCATACAGAGTTTCAAGGGTTGACGCGGATCAGCACAGGCTAGTGTATCCGTACTGACATCTTCCTGGTACCTGAAAGTTTTCTGTAGGTAGTGTTGAATAGAGACATCTGTAGAAGGGAAGAGAATTTAAAAAAAATCTAATGTGGGGGAAGTGTGGCTTTACAACCCTATAACATAACCTATGCATAATATACTAAGGCATGACAAATGAATATTGTTATTAATAAAAGAACTTTCACATGACGGAACTAATGGGAGTACAAAAACTATGTATAGCTTTACTAATTCACGTACTCGAACGTTTCTATAGCATTCCTTGGCTAATTCTAAGACAAAATTACTTTTCGCAAAATTATTAATTTTTGAGAAACTGAAGGAAAACGTTTGAAAGTAGCAACACTACAAAAATTATTTTCTTATCCTGTGTGATTGAGACTACTCGTCTACCAAGTTTCATATCTCTGATCATTTCTGGGATTTTTAACTTCTTATACTGTCTTCCGTACTGCACCGAACAAACATTCTTATCCTTCGAACACAAGTGCGAAATATTTCTCCATTACCGCACAACGTATTATAGTTCTCGTAGTAGTGCTACCTTTATTTTCAGTCACTGAAAAACTATGCAACAGTCTAAAACAGTTATTCTCAACCGGTGTACTGCGGCACACTACTGTGCTGCAAGATTTGTTAGGTGTGCCGCTAAACTTCTGCTTGTAATTTGCTTGTAAAATAAATTGAAATAGCTTTATTCCGTACTTAATTTGAAAAAATGAACATCAAAAAATATTCATGAGCTTAAACATTATTTATTTTATAGGGAAATGATTGGTTTGTTTACGTCTTACAATAAAATATAACATACAATATGAGTATGACCAAGTCTCGCGCATTGTTGTCAATTCGGGAAAACACTACAAAGGATAGTGTCCCGCGAACCAAAAATGTTGAGAACCGCTGGTCTAAAAGGACCCGACGTAGTAGAAACAAATGTTTCGTTAACTTCGTAACGATAGATGGAACAGTATTATTATGGATTGAAATATTCTTGTCGCTACGTACGGCATGGGCAAACATAAAGCATACAAGTTCAAAACGAACAAAACTACCTTTGAAAACTAAACAATGGTTGCAACAACTCTAGAAACTCACAGGATAAAACTCAGAAGCAATCTTCAACATGTTTGTGTTTCAATTTCTCAAGAGGTCTTTGAAAAATACTTTCTATCTAGTTACATATCAAACAAGAGCCGAAAATGCAAGCACAAGCAGATTGAAGGTGGGCGCAGAAGTTTTGCAGGGGCGGACTCGATCCTCTAATGCTTGAATTCAACATTGCCTGAAGGCCGCTATATTTAAAGTTTGATGACCAAAATACAGATTATAGTTCATTATTCATCATTTGTTAAAAAAAAAAATACGCTTTTCAGTTTCGAAACTAATTTACAGCTAGACAGATCCTGATAGACACAGGCTTCTACTTCCTACTTCCACACCTTAAAATACTTTTTACTTCGACAGTGGGGTGTAATAAACAGTTGTTGATATTCATTATGATCTGAAGTACTTGATTTCTTGCTTTGGAAATAAATACGTGATATAGAGATACCGATAAACAATATTTTATTTGGCAACACTTGTTTTTACTTCGTAAGTAGAGATGTTATAAACAAGATCTTTTCCAGCACTTGTTTCTAATTCGTAAATGAAGATCTGAAAGAGAACATCTTCTTCTGACACACTTGTTTTTCTTTGTATATGAAGATCTGATAGACAGACAGTCAAATACTGATAAGGATTATCTTCTATAGCATTTTTACTTCGTAAATGAAGATCTAATAGGCAGATAAACAAATCGTGATAAATGTCGTTTTCTCGGCAACACTTGTTTTTACTTGTTAATGAAGATCTGATAAACAGATATACTGATAAACATTACTTTATTCTGCGAAACTTGTTCTTACTTAGTAAATGAAGATTATTTTTAGAACGTTGAACCATTTTCTTGGATTGAAAGACCGGAGAAACACTTTGTTAACCGTAGAAATGCTTAAATAAAAACTTCTCAAGGATACTTTGTGCAAGAATGACGTCACTTTGCGTTATTTGTCAGTGGAAAGGATTATAAATTTGCGTCAACTCTAGAAAGGCAGCCAGCCAGCAGCATTAAGTTTCACAGCACAAAAGGTAGTCTGGCATGCGGACGTCTGTTGGCTCCATTCTCTATGACATCACTTGAAATTCCACTCAACAACGTTAACTTTCAAACAATGGTTGTCTTTTTTTTTTAATTGTCAGACATAGCGTCGTCATACGCATTATCGTAACCGCAGGCGCGGCTTAGAAACACATCATATCTCAATTTTCCACCGAGCTTAGGGGGACACTATATCACGGAAAAAGAAGTTGTGAATTACAAACCGTTATTTCTTTCTCATGTCAGACGAAACATTATCATATTAGTGTCTTTTTTTGTCCGGACAAAAGTACGGACTTTTGTCCTCGTAATCTTTCTTACCGTCAGTTGAGTAATCCAGAATAGAATTCTTTGCAAACCAACCTTTTCATGTATATTTGAATAAGGATTTGTTCCAACCAAGTTTTACACTTCGCTTATTCGTTTCTCCTTAGAGAACTCAGAACAAAACAGGCCTCGTTGTCTCAGGGGTAGAGCACTCACCTCTGGTGCGTAGGGCCCTCAGTTCGGTCTCGGCTCATGCCGTGTAGACTTCGTGTTGGACAAACATCGTGTGCGTGGGTTTTCTGAGGTTTCTCACATTTTCTTCATTCCGCCAATTCTTCCATCATTATCCATTCAACCTGAGCGAAAGCTGTCTAAAGCCCTTGAAATGAAATTCAAATTCAGTACTCGATCTGGGGACTTCTTTGTTGAAAGATGAAGACCTCTTCGTCAGGTCTTTAAGCCAGAGCCAAAGTAAATTATTTTCACGATCCATCTTCCTAACTGTTATTAAGATAATCAATTTCCAAATGTAGACGAAGTCTGGGAGATATTTGCATACAGTTGCTAGTTGCGGAGTCGAAGTCAAATCCCTGGCAACGAGATTCCGAATGCTCTCTAAGGTCTTCTATTTAACACACTACTTTTGACTGATATAACATTCTAACAATTTCATGACGTGCCAGCAGATCAGATTTTATTGAGCAGAAGTGATTTTTGAAAAAGTGCTAAACGAACGTATTATGATATTTTATTTAATACTAGCTGATATGTTCATCCGTTGCAGCAGGGTTATATGAAACGATGAGCCTTTGGGCGGGCGTAAACCATAGTATCGTTCCGTCTATGCACTAAGATTTCCAGCCGAGCAAAATTTCGGGCACACCCAGAGAGATTGGATAAGCAACCAAAAGAAGTCAGAGTCATTCACACACGCTTGAGGTCATGGCATCTATATCACCTGATTCTGACCTCGTCAATAATATTATTAAAAATTTCCATAAAGGCAGTTGCAAACAGCTGTTTTAAAAGTATATTTGTTTTACATTCTGAAAGCATAAATAAAGTGAAATAAAACGTCTAAAAATGTACTGTAAAATGTGCACTCGTTTAATATTCTAACTAAAGTATAAAAACAGTGAAATAAACGAGTTTTATGCCATCTAGAAATGTAATATGAAAAGTGTACGTACAAGAAATGCTCCTGATCAAACGCACCTAATTGATCACAATCCTGATCAATTAGACGCACAAATGTCAGAATCAAAAAGACACAATATACTCCCCTAAACTCTTTGTATATTTCTTGAACATAAAACGAACGAAAGTTCATGATTAATTTGAATAAAAGGTGTAAAAAGTAGAAAACACTTTTTAAAGACATACTTTTCTTAAACAATTCGTACTAAAAAGTAAAAAATAATTTTGTTTATGCCATCAAAGTTTTTTCTAGCTTTTCTTTTTAACTAGTTCTGTGTTCGGGGTAAAACGCCCACCGTCGTGGGGTAATATGCCCATGCACACCAACACTATACTAAACAAGGTGGAAGGTCATAGCAATGGAAATGATGTTACGATAGAAGCTAGTCATACTAAAGGAAATTATGTTACGGTACAAGTCACAAAAACTAGCCCACAAAGCATGAAGTTCCTACTACTGCCTTAGCATTGACAGGCTGGAAAATACAGAGTAGAAAAATACTAGTGTTGCCGACGAGACGAGATTTAGTCTTTCTCGTCTCGAAAATATTTTGTCCTGAGTGTCTCGTCTCGAAAAGATGTATACTTTGCATTACGAGAGCTCTGTCTCGTCTCGTTTTCCATAGTCATTTTCTCTGCCTCATCTCGTGGCAACACTAAAAATACATATCTGATATTAACTGAAAATATGAAATGGGAAAGCTTGTTTAACTTCATTCTAATAGTGAGATGTAAGTTTGTTTTGCACAACACAATACACAAACATTAAACCATCTTATGGAAATATTAGACTAACTGAAATTAAATTTAAAAAATATGAAAAAAAATGAGAAATATTACACTCACCACTGAAGGAATTGAACTTAATTTACATGTTCCTCCTCTTCTAACACAGGGACAAATACACAGCTTTAAAGCGTACTACCGTGTTTGCTAGACAGAGAATACGTGGGGTAAAACGCCTACGGGCCATTAACCCCGACGGCTAGTGGGCAAATCACCCAGATGTCAAACACGATAGTTTCAGTTCATTCAACTTTCAACACTGCATGACATGGCGTCTACCCGCTATTGCATCAGAACAACAGAACCCTACTTCGTGCAACGCACATTCATTGGATTCGCTAATAAAGCAGTGTAATCATTCTGTCTCCTTAAATTTGAAACGTTCGAAAAACATTACAAGTAAAAATTATGTACTTAGCACATTTAAATTACCCTGAATGTCTTCAGTTTCTTCACACAGTCTCTTTTGGTGTCACCTTCGTCTTCCATATAATTGCGCCTTCACTCAATCGTATCACTGTTGCCACCTCATATTCCCTTCCGTGTATTTTTAGGAAGTGGGCATTTTACCCCACTGGGCATTTTACTCCCATTTACCCTATAGAAATATATGAAAGTAACAGCGGAATATTGTATTATCACCAGACTTTCTTCGCTGTGCAAAATGTATTACTTTATAATATCGAAAAATGAGTTTAATTAACGTTGCAAGATTTGAGGACATTACGAACCATTAACTACAGAAAGAATTTAAAATAATGAAATTTATTATGTTCCATAAGTGAGCTTGTTAAAAATTCTTTATTTTTTCGCGCAGAGATTTTCAGAATCAGTCAAAGCAAACGAAACAGCTAAAGTAATTTGTAGTTGCTGCGTGCATGTGCTATTACAAACCTACGTTTGATGCACAATGTTTATTTTCATTAGCTTACGAATAAGACTAAGGGAAGGACTTCTAGGTACCCTAGCTACTTTCGTCCTAAGTTTTAAAGTGTTTTTAGTCAATGGCGTAATGATAGTCATGTTAGAAATTTTTAGATAGAGGATGGAGGTAATTGAAACTAGAAGAATTCATTTCCAATCTCACGGAAGCACACAGAATAAAGCCTAAATTGTTCTGGAAAATTATTAACAAACGAAGCAGAAAATCACAGCAAAATTCCTATCAACAATTTATAGACGGTATTGATATCACTTCCACACAAATATTATTAGACATTTTCTACAAAGAAAATATATATACTGACAAATATAAAGAATATAATTTTACCAACATAAATAATAATAAAGCTGAGGTACAACATCAAACAGCTTATTGCACATAATGAAGATCTATCCATACAAGACCTCTTAGATGTACACAGAGGAAACATAGACATATTACCGGAAGACATAACTATGGCGGAAATAATTTCTGTACTGAAGAAAAAAAAAGTACATCTCCAGGACCAGATGGAATTTCCTATCTCCTGAATCAAAAAGACCTTCAGTCTTTTCTCTCTACTTTCGCCTCCTTATGTGTAACGCAACATTAAAAACTTGTTATGTTCCCTCGCAATGGAAAAAAGCGTATACAATTCTTCTTCAAAAACCTAAGTAAAAGCAGTTCAAATTCTAACAATTATCGCCCAATAACTTTAACAAGCACAATTTCAAAAATCTGTGAAATTATCAGCACATATACTGTCGGAATATTTGGAGGACGCTAATAAATTATCTTCTAACCAAGCCGGATTCAGAGCCAATATCCAATAGATCAACTTCTTAGAAAACCACAGACATACAAATATCACTAAATAAAATATATAGGGCAAAGGTCATATTTATGGATCTGATCAGTGCCTTTGGTATTGATTGGCACGATGGCCTCCTACGTAAACTGTACGGACTTCAAATTCTAACAACCTACATAAGATGGACAGCAACTTTTCTAACTAGCAGTACAACACAAATCAAAATTTATAACGAACTTAGCCTTGACATTTCCATCAACAAAGAAGTTTCACAAGGAGCGGCCCTAAGCCTTATTCTTTACCCGATAGATTCGTAAATGACACTATAATACTCGTAAATCCACACACTAAACTTGCATTATTTGTAGACGATACCTCTTATTGGTTATTTGGCAGATCTACCGTTGATGTCATTCGCAATCTTAAAACAATCACAAACGAATTTATTATTTGGTGCAATACGTGGTTGCTCTCATTCAACGAGAACAAAACGCAACTCATTCTACTTAATCTGTCAGGACTTCACACTCGTCAAGAGAAGAACAAATGTATTATAGTTAATAATACTAGGATTAAACCTTCAAATTATATCATACACCTTGGATTCTACTTGGATGAAAGGATGAATCTGAAAAAAAAAAAAACATTCAAAATAACTCCGTAGTCAAGGATTGCAAGCTCATTCTTCATTACGCGCAATTTTTTACAATGACAATATTTCCTCTGGAATGAAAATGTATTTATACAAATCAATCATTAGAGCAATACAGTAAAACCTCTGTTAATCGAAACGACAAACAAAAAATCGAGAAAGATAAAATTTGAAATTATAACAGGTAAAAATAGAAGATTTTTCCAAAGAACAGTAAACTTAGTTGTATAAAAGAAGTTGTCCAACTGTAAAAGCATTTAAAGCTCTATTAAAAGTCTCTATTATATACGTAATATAAAAGTATTTTTTATCATTGCCTTCAATGTTTTTACTTCGAAAAAATACACATTTTTTTTAAAACCGAAATTTTGGTTATCAGAAATGAACTCCGGGCCCTTTATTTCGGGTAACAGAGGTTGACATCAACTCTTCAACTCTACAATAGACATTTTATCTCCTCTACAAAAAAAGAAAAACTATTAAATTTGCTTTTACCTACGTTTGAAACCTTTACTGTGTACTCATTAAAATGTTTCTTGTAATAGTAATGCTTTAAATTGACATTTAAAGTAGTTGCACATTAGTTCGTAATTTCTTTCAAGAATTTACCTCTAGATACAAGGTAAGAAAGAAGATGCCTTAAAAAATTACTTCCATCACTTTGTCTTTTCATGAGTAGTTCTTCTGGGAGAAAAAGGTACATGGTAAATTTTTTAGACTGCCATCTACCGTTTGCGAAGAAGACAAGTAACTTCTTTATGAGCGCTACCGTGTTACACAATGATGTCATAAAAAGGCTTTCTTTATTATATCTCTCTCTCTCTCAGCACACACTTTTTTCTCCTTGTTTGAAGTAATGGCTATGGTTCTAAAGTTCGCGTCTAACTTAAAAAGTCACAATTGTGTGTTTCTCTAGATTCAAAATCTCATGAGTTCTCCGTTTATTTAATCATTTCTTATGGACTAAGTTGGTAGTTGTGGCCTAAGCTTGTCACACGTCGGCGGTATGCCGACCCTTGACGAACACACAGGAAAACTCTGGAAAACCAGGATGGCTGAGACTCGAACCTTCCCTGCCTCACCAATTCATCACCTAATTCAGCGATCGTTGCCAATGAGCTATAGGCACAGGGAGGATTTGTTTTGATATTTAAATGTATTTTATTCTTAAGGACTAGCTTTTCAGAGACCCACTTCGCTGAATCGATGTTGTTAATAAATTGATCACTTGGAGTTAGTCAACCCGGCGAACTGCATTGTAATGTGGGCTGCCGCGTGCTTTGCTTTTACTTTTCTCTAGGCCGCAATTGAAATTCAATGGATAATTAGATGAACAAATTATCTCTGAAGATAATAAGTTTAGAACCAAACTGATATGATAACTTTCTACACGGATCCAATATCTGATCATGTGCCAAAAATCATTCCAATCGGTCCAGCCGTTTTGGACTGATGAAAACACCAACATACGCACATACATTTTTATATACGTATATAGATAAAAGATCGAGCAAAACCAAACGTTTTCGATTGGCCGTTTGGTGTAATGGATTAAGTAGTGAGTGCACTGATGTTCGCAAGTCCCGCGGAATCGATTCCCGCCAAACTTTTACGTTTTTTATATTGCTATTTTCATAAGAATTTTACATTTCTTTTTATAAATAGTGGTTCAGAAAACAAATATTGAAATAAATAATGAAAATACCAAAGAGTACTTTTAATAACGTTTTATCAACCTTTTATCTCCTCGTACAGTACGTAGTTTAACAGGCTAGGCTCACGGGTCGGGCTTGGGCAGACCAGCTCCACTATTTGTTTGGGCCGGGCCGGGCCGGGTTGCGCGGGCCGACACTGCTTTCTCTTCAGGTAGGTCCGGGCTTGGGCCGATTAATGGCAGTTCTTTAATGATTATTGACTTTCACTAAACGATAATTGGAATAAAGCCAGACGTTGTAGTCTGTGTGCACGTGGAGTGAAAGGTATTACAAATAATGCAATATTTACAGTTGGTGTTGCTTAGCGGCTCCACTTTCGCTACAGTTACTACTTTGAATTGAACTTTGGTCTTAATGCTTAATAAAAATACCTCATAAAGATCTTATTGTAAATGTCGTAGGTGGAAAAATAAATGATTTTTAAATGGGTCTTTGCGAAAGACAGTACGGACCCCGTAGGTTCCGCAGCCAGACCACCAAATGTGAAACACTGTTTTATAAGATAAACACGCTTTCACAAACCTTCTAGCTTTCTTATGTAAATTTTAACTATCTCAAGGAACTATTTGGCAATATGCCAGATTAAAAGTTATCCAAATTGAACTTAAGTTTGTTACTTCTCTAACGCGAAGTTGCCAAAATTCGTTGAACTATTACAGTTCTTAATTATAATAACAATGTTGGAGTCAGCCTTTGGGCATTGGCTGCAGATAGATAGTTTGGGAGATATTATCATTCGACAGCTGTATCTGTAAGTCAATCGCACTGAAAAAACGAAGTTCGAATTTTAGCTCGTCTAGCTTAAAAAATAAGCTTAAAGATAGTACACAGACCAATATTTACGTAAACAAGGAAAAACTATTCTACGTGCTAAATAATAAATACTTTCAATTTATCGTCCGGTAATTTTTATTAAGAGATTAGCTGGGGTCTTAATTTTTATAGAATATCCTTTGTTGCACATCCTGAGGACTGAACGCCTGCTATTTCTGCAGGTAACACATTATCAATTCATTGTGTTCTACCTCTATAACAGTAGCTTGTGAATTGTGTGTTAAGATTTTAGTTATATGATTTCTTCCTTTTCAATTACAAACATAGATGGTACCATTTGCAAGGCAAGCGTGCGGCTGTGAGTCATAATTTAGGAAACATTCTAAAAGTTTGTCGAACATAGGTTGGGTTTTAATATTACATTTTGAGAAAGACTGGCGCAATTAAAATATCGAAAATTTAAAGACATGTGAATTGTAGCCAAACGACGGGTCGTATCAAAGAAATGAAAAGGACTAAAATTGTTTACATGGTTTTCGTATCTTGCACCATTTTTGCATAAATGTCGAACTACATTCAAGACGTCGAATGGATGCAATTTTCCAATATGGCTGCTGATGGTGTAAGGTGTCAGAATGTAGATTTTAAGTGTATTCAGCTAGGGGATACGTACATGAGCAGGAACTAGGAATTATTTTTTGTTTGAGTTAATTCCAACGGAAACCTTATCTCGACTCGAATATTTCTTAAGTATAATGCGTGCAATATGTTTCTTGTATAATAGAGTTACTGTGTATCGTAATTTTTGTCGAAATGCAATGTAATATTGAAGCCAGACCGCGAGTAATGTACCACACATTTTTTTGTAACTCGTAACGACTGTCAGTATCAGCTCATGAGTCCATACGAGGCACTTTACGAACTTTGCGAAAAAGTGACATGTGCTGCACAATTCACCTTTTTGCATCTTTCAGGAATTCCGTATTTTTCTTTCCATCCAGAAGCAAAAGTGTCACATGTCTCCTTTTGATACACGTTATGTATGTATTATATACGAGATGATTGCCGCACAAAAGTCAATATTTCAAAATGTATCACCTTTTTGCATATGACGATTCAAATGGGTACTGATTCACACTGAACAGTTGCAAAACGTAATACTTCTCGCTTCACATGAAAATATAAATTACTTTCCGGGTACCCTCCGAATTATTATTATTAGTAGTAGTAGTAGGAATAGTAAAGGAAAGACGGGCAAAGTGGCATGGGCGACCAAAGTGAAATTTCGTTATTTCCGAGCACACAAGCAACAAGAAAACTTACAGTTGGTACCACTGTAGAGAGCTTAGTGACGGCAACTCTATTACGTAGTGGAAAAGTATGCTTGCTGCTTGTCGCGTGAGTAGAGTAGAGAAAACACTATTGAGCGAACTAGTTTTTAGAAGGAAAAGGCTGCCAGGTCTTGAAAAAATATCCATGATATATCATCTGTGAATGCCCTATTATTTTTTTCATAATGCCACGAAATGATATTGCAAAAAAATTAATAGCATTGTATATATATTACCTAAAAATTAGAGAAGCATTAAAGCGGGAAAAAAAGAAGAAGACAAAATGAGAGTTGGCCTCAGCTTAGCGCTGACTAGAAGTTTAGCGGTCGATTGTAGAACTGACCCTAAGAAAATTATATTATCACGTATTATGTGTGAACTGATAGACTTCTTTAGTCTAAAATTTGTACTCTCATAGAGTGCACAATTCGCAGTTAGCCGCATAAAATCTAACCCAGCCGCAGTCTAGGCGCATCTTGTTACCGTATACCTGATAACGACCCTCAATTATTAAATTTTACATTCGCGCCTTATGGGGAACATACAGGAATGAACCATTAAGACTTAATTAACTAACTCTATGGCTTATGGAACTCGCAAGTAAAACGCCGCATTAATAAACGTTCGTCATTGGATTCTATCCTGGGCAATATCAAGCCAGTTTTCATCACGAACACCTATTTCTCGAAGATCTCTTCTAATATTGTCATCCCAACGACATCTCGGTCTTCCTAATGGTCTCTTTCCATCCAGCCTTCCAACCAGGATAGAATAAAATCTTCATTTCCCACCCATCCGAGCTACATGGTCTGCCCACCTTAGTCGTCGCGATTTCATTATTTTTACAACATCCGGTGAACCGTACAGTCCGTGGAATTCTTCATTATGCAGTCTCCTCCACTCTCCAGTCATCTCGTCCCGTTTCCGCCCTATATCTTTCTCAAAACCTTATTTTCAAACACACATAATTTATATTCATCTGCTAGGGTCGTACTCCAACTTTCGCAACCGTAAAGTAGTACCTGCAGAATAACCGTTCTGTATATTTTCAATTTCAATTTCCGTGATATTAATCGCGATGTTAGAAGTTTTTGGACCGAAAAGAAACATGCGTTGCCCGATACTAAGCGACTTTTTATTTCTTCCGTGACCTCATTTATGCTTGTTACGTATGCTCTCAAATATTTAAATTTGTTTACTTTCTCTATGAACTCATCCCTAATTCTTATGTTTTATTTCCTTCATTTCCTGTGTTTCGGCTTGTTATCATGTATTTTGTTTTATCTATGTTTACCTGTAGACCTATCTCATAGCACGCTTCTACTAAGATATCGGTGTTGCTTTGTAGTGCATCTATATCGTCTCCTATTAAATCTGCATCATCCGCGTATACGAACTATTGATTCAAACCTTCAATAATAGTCCCTTTTAGTCCCCTTTAATTTTCAAAATCGCATATTCTAACGCAAAGCTAAACAGTAGTGGTGACAAGACATCACCTTATTTCAATTCGTTGCGAATCTTGAAACTATCTGACATATTATTACCTATCCGTACTCTGCTCTTGGGGTCGTTGAACCATTTTTTTCGGAATTCGAAATCGTATCAGAATACAGTATAACTTTTCGCATCTGATAGAATCATATGCTTTCTTAAAATCAATGAATAGCTGATGAACTGTTCCATTGTATTCCCATTTCTTCTCCAAAATTTGTCTCAAGGTGAAGATCTGGTCCAACGTGGATCTATTTCTTCTAAATCCACATTGGTCATCTCCAATTATTTCATCTACGTATACACTTAGGCGTGTTAACAGACATAATACACATTAAAATGTTAAACTATTGAACGTTGGCATAGTAACGAGACTGAAATATTAAGTACATACTTTAAGCTTTACAAAAGAGTGATTGGTCTGATTGCAGCCAAACTTAACATAATTATGTACGAAAGTACCCATAAGTCTTCAACCGTATTAGAATGTTAAAATATTTACCGTTTCTATGGTAACCAGTCTGAATTTGTACATACATATTCTATCATTACGCACGAAGCATTAATCCGATCTCAGTCAAACTTGATATAATGAAGCAAGGAAGTGCTACTAAGATTTTAAGCATATTAGAATGTTAAATAAGTTTCTGTTTCCGCGGTACAGAAATCCAAATTAATGAGATTCAATTATATTTTAATTAAACATTGCATCAAATATCAATCGCTCGCTCAGCTCAATCTGGCAACACCGCAAAAGATGAATACGTCCTAGTATGCTTTATTAATAAAAATAATAAATCCAAGTAATGCTGCCATCTTTCTTTTAAAGTGTATCATAACCTTTACAACAATGGTTTCTTGTTTTAGTCAGTCCATTCTTGCTGTAAGAGTGATATAGTGCAATATATTATTATAATCCTCAACAGTGTAATACAAAATGGCTTAATTTTCCGTTTAATATGAAAGGCAGTTTATTCGAAGTAGTTTAAAGCACTGGACTTAAATATTATTAAGTTCATCACAGGTCACTCTCACACAACATTATTTGTTGTGCTTCAAATTCAAAGAAACTCAAGAATTTATAAAAGCGAAGACGGACATATTCAGTAAGTCAAAGGAAACAACATTGCTTGGTCATAATTCAAGGCTAGGATATCTGAAACTAAACAGAAGTAGAGAGAGACAACGGTAACTTAACAGTAATCACTCAAACGTAACAAAAAAAATATTATTCTTATTTGATATAAAAGTAATTGACCTGTCTAATTTGAAAGACATGAGACTGAACTGCCTAAAAAAAGAAAGAATAAAGAAGTTATTCACGTTTCCAAGGAGACGATTCGAAAAATACTCCACACGTGTTAGAATATGGACGCCAATTCAAGTAGAGGTGACAGAAAATCAAGAAATAAGTGATCGAACTGTCATAAATTTAATGCACTTGTGTCGTGAACGGTCGATCGATATGTAGAAACTTTTTGGTGTAAGCAAGAAGGAAAATAATGTTTGAACAGAATTCTAGGTCAATATGAATTACAATAACAAAACAAAATAAGAATAGTAATAATAAATTTAACTACAAATAAAAACTCAGAGACTGGCGAGAGAGTAGCTGAGAACACCATTTCAACAATGAAGACCATTGAGTGTCATTTACAAGAGAGTACGAATCGAGAAATCTAATCAAAACCATTTCAATGACGATGTTTCTTTGTTTGTAGGTTACTCGTTAAGTTAGAATGAAAAGAACAGGGTAAGTAATCATTAACAGTGTCTCAAGTGAGCGTTTCTCAATGCTCCTGCGCAGAACTATACTTCCGGAATACTTTTCTGTCCCGGGAGTAAAGAATCCTGACTTTTCCTTTGCAGTAATTTCTTAACCGTTATGATTTCAATGACTTTGGTTATGTTCTACATTTTAAAGGGCGAAACGGCTTGAAATATTTTACCTTTCCATCCAGACAGCAAACAAGGTTTAACCTGACCCTAATCCGCCTTCACTCGCTATCGCTGTCTCGGCATTACATGTTCGTGAAGCATACATGAAATGTCAAAAATACCTATAAAAGCTCAAATGATTATATTTGTTAAATATATATCGGCATAAAGTAGGATCTTTCAAACATAAATAAAAGTTGGTCAGTACAGGAATCAAACGCTTAACTTTCACTCGGCTGGCCGACGCTCTACCACCTAGTCTACCGAAACAACTGCAGAAAAACACTTCCCAAATGCTACTTTTATAGCGCACTCTCTATTCGCTGTTCAAGACATGACGTTAGTTCAAGATTCTGCACATGCACATTGTAAAGAGCTATTCTCCAAGTGAGACGCTTTTGTAATCTGTTTTGCTGCACTGTGGGAATCTAACGACAGCACCGGATGTACGAAACACTGCGCCCGAGGCAAAGATGTCTTATATCCACCCCGCCCTAACAATTTAGACTCATCGAAATGACGCCCTCAAATGCTCTCGACAGACGCGTCGCGAGGCAAATACCTCGTCCCTCCTTCCTTTAAGATCGAAGGCTGCCCAACAAACGTAATTTTGAGTGATTCCAGTGTTGCCATACGAACCTATTCACAACAGTATTTCAACGCTTGTACAGATTTTTATTTCTAAGTCAAAAATGATAAACAGAAAATATAAACATCACACTATGTCAGTTTTTGAAGTACTGACTCTGAAGTTCCACGCACCGCTACCACCGCTGTGACAGTTTCCTGATTCCCTTAGCGTAGAACGAAGCAAACTGTTGTCCTAGCCGCTGTAGGACTTTTTTCTGTTGTGCTTTGTCCGTCTGGATTCTTTTTCTCCAAATCAGTGATTCCGCCAACCCCCATGTGAGCGGCGTCACCCCCAAAATCCTCGAGATCATCCCCGAACTTTAATTTGTTTATGATGAAACATGGATAGAAATAGCGCAAAACTCCACTTACATCCTCCGAACTTTGACTTCTGGAAATCCTGGCGGAATCCCTGCTTCAGATGCTCTTTAAAAGTTCCAAACAAGTGATGATCACTGGGAGCGAAAGTCTGAACTCTACAGAGTGTGGTGTAACACCTCCCAGTACAAGTTGCGACCGTCAAATTAATAGTACGAGGGCATATCTTTGTTATGAAGCGCAATGGCATATCCCGACAACATCACAGGGCCTTACTTGCGAATGGCACCCCGGAATAATAGTAGTAATTGTGGTCTCCTGTGCTAAAAAAACAAACAAACACGTAGATTACACCTTTTCTGTTCCAGAGCACGTTTCGAGAAACATTACCGGCCGACAGCTATCTCTCGTCCTTTTTCCGATTTCGGCACCGTTCGTATTCTCGTGCGCGTCACAGCGTTTGATTGCCGTACTCTTTTCTCTATCTTAGCAAAATTTCAACTGCTTTTACCCTTCTCTTCACCAGAAATTTGATAATATACCACTGAGTCACTGACTCAAAGCGCTATTGCGTCATGTCTGTTTACACTGCTGCGCATGCGCAATCTACATTATGATACTTACGAAGAACCATGATGCATGCACCGAACGTTGAACGACCCTCGTACAAACTCATCCTGCTTTAATATACGGTACTTAAATAATATTCTTTTTACATTATAATCAAGTGTCCTTTCATCTCATAGCTTATTTCTATGCTGCCTTCTCTTAATGTTTTAACCTAATCAGACTTGTCAACCTAGAGAAGTGCCAATGCGTGAGGTTTGCCAACCTGGAAGGGGGAAAATGCGAGAGATTGCGTGAGAAACGAAAAACATACCAAAGCGTTACAACAAGGACGTTAATTATCATAAACGTACTCTAAAAACACACACAGCGTTCGGTAACAAGTAATTTCAGTTTTCAGAGCAGGTCTTACTTGGAAACTGAAACTAAACTAACAGTTTTTATAGTTATTGAAATAGTTTACGATTTGATCAGTTCAAAAATTCTTTTACATACATTTACCACTATGTCTTTCAATGCTGCCACTCAAGCATTTTTTTTTCTTCACTTTACAGAACGAGCTCTACAGTTTGCATTTTTTTTTTTAAATACGTGAGTTTGCAGGTTCTTTGCGTGAGAGCGCGAGTTGATTCTTGAATGCGTGTGACTCAGGCATTTTGCGTAAGAGTTGACATTTCTGCCTGATGTGGTCTGATATTGCCTACATTTTTAAACTTCTTTGCCCCTCCCCTTATTATTTGTTACTCACACGTTCCTTTCCTTAATCATGGTTCGGGATGATTACACACTTTAAGAACGAAATAAAAGAAATAAGGAGCTTTTGCTTAAAATAACATTCATATAAACAAAAAAATAACGACGTTATACAATGAATAACTCCACTGTTATTAAAAATATACCCCGTAGTAATACGCCGAACGTAGTGTTAGGAACTCACTTTGAAACTATAGTGAAAACGGTCGGTCACAGATCGTTTTAGACCGGATCTATGCTTGGAATTCGGCCTGACCCGGAGAGCAAATTAGAGTTTCTCATTATTTTCTTCTACACAATGTTTTTTTTTCAGAAGTGACAGGGAACTGTAGTATTATCCCTACCACTCTCAAAGCTTGAAAAATATGACACCAAAAATGTACCTAATAATTACGGTAATAGACTATGAAGACCACAGGGTAAGAACGTTCTTTGTCCAGTTTTGGTCAAATTGAGAAAGGAGTGACATCTGTTGACTCTCTGAAAAGTTTTTCATTCATGAAGAGAATATGCATAGTCCATCTGAATCGTGCATTTCCAAAACGTTGTAAATACCTTTTTTTTTTTTTTTTGAAAATGCATTTTATTACAAAAACACGTTGTAAATTCCATGTTTCACAATACCACAGCACATCGTCTGCCTACCGTTGACCCTAGTGGTGGAAACACAAATGTTTAAATGTATTTGTCTTAGGTTATAAATACATTTTATTTCCATAGACCTGAGATTTCTGTAACATTTTGTATTTGGCACTTACAACGTTTTGGAAGTGCACAATTCATCTGTTACAAGCAACGTTTTATTTGATGTGCAGGTATAGGCAATGCTGATTATGGACTTTTCATGAAAATGGACAAAACACTTTCTTTTCCTGTGGTCTTTATATGGAAATTAGTCTCATATTTCTAGAAATAACAAAAATTACCTCTTAAGATATGTAACTAACTCCCATCCATCATGAGAAAAGCTATTCTGAAAGAAAGTGTGAATCGCACACATATTCATTGATTCAAGCCACAGGAGCAATACTAAGTTAAATCTAATGAAACCACGGTCACCGCTTTAAGATTGGGTCAATGAGTCAAGAGTTGATCTGGTGAATCGAGTCATTCAGGTCAAGTTTAGGACCGAATCGCCGGGTAAGGCAGAGTACCGAGTTACCAAAACTGACCCTATTTGGCTATACTAGATACTGTCCTTCGAAGCCATCGGCATCTAATAGGGGCAATGGCAAACCACCGTCAGTTCATGTGATCCAGGGACCTTACAACTGCATCTGAGTCGTCATCACCATTGATGTGGAACCTTTCCAAGGATCAACAATCTGTGAATAATGAAAGAAATACGACAAAGCAAAGCAAAGTTTTAACGTTATTTTGATTTAAGGTCTGAACAAAAAAAAGGTAAAATTCTTGTACGAACAATCCATATATTGAACATATGCAGACACACAAAAAAGGAAGAAACATGAAATCTGTCTAAATCACAGTTTTCCCAAAGTTAGACAAATAAAAAGAAAAAAAAACCTAAGTTCTATTATCCGGAGGCGATCAACTCTGTTTTACGAGGGTAATCAAAGCATCAAGTGCAGGGGCAATAAAATGGAGACTAGACGGTAGACAATGCCTACATGCAAGAGGAGTATAGCCATTGAACTCTCAAGTTTCTCCTGGAAGCTATAACACACGCTAAACACACAGACGCACAAACACACACACACATACACAAAGATAAAGGTATTACAATATTTTTAAGATATGTATTCCAACCATTTTATGGAAATGCTTTTTTTTTACTGTCTATTTTAATGAACATGTAAGATTTAGTTCGGATGCAAGAAAAGTGCTTTGACAGGGGAGAGGGAATGCTTGTTTCATTAGTAGTAAAGCTCTCTTAGTTCCTTTTGTTATTTGTTCTTTCTTATTTCAGATTTAATGCTAAAATTCGATTTCAATATCAACTTATCTACAATCTATTATAAATAACATTTAAATTATTAAAATACTCTCTTTTCTTACGTATTTCAGAATAACTGACATAGTAACTATTCTAGAAATTGTATATACAATTCAAGATAGTCTTATATAAAGTACACCGTCTTTTGTTTACCTTTACTTTTAGAACTAAAATGAATATGTTGACTTTTTGTATAAGAAAATAGTAACAACCTCTAACAATAGATGGCAGCACTGCTGCTATATGTGTCTTAATTTATGTTTTTCGTTATACTAGATTGCAGTGCTAATCCTAGGGAGTTCTATGTTTCATTACAATTTCAAAAGTTCTGTCTGTTTTATTTTTTTCATTTCTTCTTCTTGTGCATTGTTATAAATTTGGATATTCACTTCAAAAATGTGTAGATAATAAAATTAAAATAAATTCTAATAACTAGAATTCTTGAAATTGTTATAAAGTTTTTTCTCTGAAAATTTGAGCTCCCCAGATTTGAATTCGTAGAAGCAGCACTGGAAATTGTGTGCAACGAAAAACATACATTAGAAGCATACTGAGGTAGTGTACCATCTGATCATTGTTTTACCCTAACCTTTAAGTAGTTAACCAGAATGTCTGGTTGGAAAACCGGGGCTTTTTTTATCACGTGTCATGCAAAAATACAGTGTTTGGTTACAGTATGTTATTAATTATTACAATTCTATTTACGTCAGACAACACATGTGCAGCCATTCTGTTCTTTTCATCTGTCGATTGAATTTTCTTGTAGGATAAAATGTTCTCCACATTTGCATTGTTAATGATATCACAAAAAACAAATTTTGTATGGTTCAGAATACTCTTCGGAACTTTTCCATTCATAGAAGAAAGAAATCCATTTTTACGGCAAAGTTTGTCTTTCCACTCTTTCTCTAGATTCTAGCATTTCATTCAGAGCGGTCATTTGGTCGAAGAGAAGGTTTTCATTGATCTCCGCTTCCCAGTGATTCTGCCAGATATCCCCTCCTCAAAATTCTCGAGCACAACTTTAACATCTTTGTGGTCAAAAATCGATAGAAACCATACAAAACAACACTTCCATCCTCCCAATTTTGACTTTACACCCCCCCCAAACTTAAAATCCTGGCGGAATCCCTGCCATTCCCTTTTATTTCAGTAAAGACAAGAGTTCCTTCCAGTTGTTCCCATCTAGGTGGTGCTTCCATAAACACATCGAAACTTGAAAATCATTTGCTACCTGAAATGAATCCGGGACAACTGTGCCCCGAAGAAGTTTGTCCGAACACCGGTAAAAAGGTTGAAAAACAGGGACACGGTTTCACGGGATATCTGCTCACCCTACCCTAACGTGGTGTATTGAATCATACAAAGGTTAAATAGTAGTTGTTTCTCTCGCTAAAGATTAGCAATTGTAACCGTGACTCTATGGTTAATGTCTTGGATTTCGAATTAATACTGGGAAGGCACGTGGGCTCGACTTCCGCTCCGTACCATTTGAATAAAGTTTAAACTTCTCAGACAATGCTGAAACGGTATCTCAACCTAAGCCCAGGCCACCACTTTCCCTAGCAAGTTCCCCGTTGCCCATTAACGTCATTCCAGACATGTGACGGGCTTAGACCATAGATACCATTATAGAAACCCATTAAAGATGTCCGAGGACAACCTCCACTTCTTTGTGCTAAATCAGAACAACAAACGGCGTTGATTTATGTGATTCAACACAATGGATATGTTATCAATGCTAATTCATAGCAGTGCAGGGCGTCATAGAAGCACTACCACAGTGCTGAATAACCGTAATCACACAACAAACGCTGTTTTTTTTTTTAACAAACGCTGTTGATTGAACACAAAAATGGTAGTCGTCCTGGGACAACTAAAGGTGTTGAATTAACTATTTTTTTTCATTCAGTATAAAAAACGAAACTGTTTTGTATGAATGAGACTAGACAAAAATTTTCCTCTTATTTTACGTAAACTTTCTGGTAGAAAATTACCCTTAATAACGATGTAGACTTTCTCCTTGAACCATCTTCTATCATTTTGCGTGTAGACTTATTTCAATTAGACATCTTCTGTTAACGAAGACGCAGAAAACGTTTTGCATTAGCCATTCCTTATGAGTTATAGAAAAGAGTTGAATGTGATTGCCTGTGATTTTAGGAATCTGTAAAGCCAGACAGTAAAGTTTTTTTTTTTTTTTTTTTTAAATCTCTGAACCATAATGAGGAAAATATTCCCATTCTCCATCCTGTTATCAGCTGAAAGATTTTTTTCTAGTATCTTTACCTATGGTCTACAAAGGTAAAACAACTTTCCATTAACCATATCCTATATATTTGCGATAACTATATTTTTTAGCAATTAGATATGCCTATTAATCCTAATAAGGCTTTAGCGTTTTCCATGGATTTGCATGTAGCAAATTTTGCCATTAGCCACTTCAACAAATTTGAATATAGAAAAATCTCCTACTTCTCATGTTCTGCTCATAGCACAGATAATCTTCTTATTGCAGGAATAAGAATGAAGACAATATTCCAATTAAATATTTCTATAGATTTGGATGTGAAAAAAGTTTTTTTTTGGTCATTAGCCATTCTCACTAACAATGGCGCAGAAAATTTTTCTCGTTGTCTGTTTTCACGGATCTACCTGTAGAAAATGTTTCCATTAGCCATTTCCACTTATTTTTCTGTAATATTTCCCCCCTTTTGATCCTCTTCCGTTAACGAGAGTGAATAATTAGCATTAGCATGAGTCCTTTGTAAATATTCATTCTCAGTTGACATGTTCCAAATTTTTCATCTTCTATTTCTTAGAGTGTACAAAATTCTCTCTCTCTCTCTCTCTTTTATTTTTTTTTACCTTGGATCAGCATCCAGAATATTTTCTCACTAATAATTTTCTATGAATTTCAGACGTCATTTCCTTATAAATATCAGTCACAATGCATTTAGTGTTTTGGACTAAACGAAATGTATTCCTGTTCTGAGAAATTAATAAGTTCATTTAATTTTATCCAACGTATAGTGCAAATAATATAACTGTCTGGTTTCATATCACAAGACAAGTGAAATTTTTATTAAGGTACACAGCTGTAAGATAACTTTAAAATAAGAGAACTGTAATAATAATAATAATAATTTAAAACTAAATCGGTCAGAAATACAGGACATACTATGTTATGTTTCCCTGACCCATCTTTTGGTGTTGGCTTTGGCCTTGTTTGTTGAAACTTTCTACCGCTGTTCTTCCATCCTTTCAACCATTGCACTCAATTCCGTTTTCAAAGCGTTTTTTTTTTCTGGAATCAAAGTCGTGTTTGGAAATTTTCCAAATGGTTTCTTATCCAGGGCAGTTTTTACATGTGTGTGTGTGTGTGGTGGGAATGCATGTGTGTCTTGCGGATATATGTATGTGTGTATGTTGGTGCTTGTTACGTACGTTCTCTCTCTCTCTCTCTTCTTCTTTCTCTCTGTATGTGTGGGAGTGGGAGGGGGTTGTTTGTGTGTGTTCGTTGCTACAGCGAGACACGTCTCTTGTCCTGCTTAATCCTAGACGAAGTTCTCCCATCGTGGATGTTTCTGGAAACATAACTCAGGAACATATCTTTTTGGAAGGGGGAAGGGAAAAAGGGTGCGTAAATGAGACTCATTTGAACTTTGATGTTAACTTCAATATTCTCTTTTTTTCTTCTTCTTTCTTTTTTACAGAAATATATCTGCAATCTAGACATGTAACAAAGATAGACTAGCTTTATACATTTTTGAAAATTACCATTTCTTCCCATCCAATCCAGGATTCTTTTTTTACATTTTCTAGTTCTTCTTTTTTTTTTTACAGAGAACGGATAGAAAAAAGAGAGGTTATTAAAATACACAAGCGTACCGTAAAATGAAAACATGTCTAAAAATTGTGAATTATACCTTTATGATATCTTTTTTGTGTGTGTGGTTCCTGTAATTTTGACATTTTACAGAAAGAAATTTTCATTAAAAACTAGAGATGAAATCTTTTTGTTATTTCTCTTTTATCTTTTCTTGCCCAGAACTATCACTATTAAAGTAAAAAAGAGATACAAAGTAACAGCTTTTTTTACATTTAATTTTATTGTAGATTTCAAAGTGCGTTTCTGCACAATTTTTATTAGCGTTCCTGTGTTAACTTCAGTGAATTTGTCCTGTCTGACTGTCCGTCCCTCCCTAGATCTTAGCAACTACAAGTCCGACAGAGAAGAGCCATACACCGTTGGATTCCTCATAGTCTGAGACGGTCGGGAAAACTTTAACTTTGACGTTAAAACTGGCAGATTCTCTTCAATCCTTTAATATTCTCCATGCGTATGTTTCTCTGCCCCCACCTAGAACCCAGTACTACAAGTCCTAGAGGAGCTATACACCGTTAGATTCAGCATGTTCCGAAACGGTGGGGAAAAGCATGACTATGAATCTTTGCTAGGGTAATTCTTAAAATAACACTTGATTTTATTCAGGGACGCAATTGTTTTGTCTTCAATGAAATCACTACTTAGCTTTTCTATTGCCTTTAAAGTCACAATGATTAATTAATATCTTGATAGCGCCAGCTCTTATAATTGGGTGGAAGGTCAGTAAACTAGCTTTTTCTCGTCGTAGAATATTTATTCTACTTATTAGAAAGGCTTCTATGTATACATTTGTTAGAATTTTTATAATAATTCACGGAAGTGCGTAACGTTTCTCTTGTAATTACTTTTTACAAAGCGCTAATTTCCCCTAAATTAGAACACTTTACTTCAATCTAGTCGATGATGAAACCCAACAGACCTCTCCGGATTAAATTCTGTTCTTAGCGTTTTTTCGGTTTGTGTGAATTTTAGAGTACCTGAAACACTGGTGCATTTTCAAACCCGATGGAACCTGGCGGTACGAGGTCATTTTTTGAAATTTGTATATCAATTGGAAACTTTGTTCAAAGATCACAGTAGTACTTTTAGGTTTGTTGATAGCTTGCTAACAATAAGGGATCTTAAATTCCAACTTTTTCCGTCCGTCCGTCTCAAAAAGTGTATTATGAGCATTTATGTTGTCTCACATAACAGTTATGTTATAGTGGATTACAGAACATGGTAAAAACTCATTGCTCTATTGAAACACACCACCAGACCATATCCAAATTTAACTGTTAATAGTTAAATATGTCCCTATCAAGGGATCCTCCAAGCCTTACTAACATTTAGTAGAATCACAGAGCTAATTTGTTTCTCTATACAAATACACCTCTGTACGTAACAGGAGCAATACAATATTTTGACTATTCTGATTAGCCAGTCACCGTGTAAAATGACATGGTCAATCTCAAATTCTTATGTAAATTAATGTACGTGAAATTAGAACATGAACCTCTCTTACCTAAAATATTTGTTTTTTATTTTGTACTGGACTAGTGCAGTGAAATAATTACCCTTGATAGGGTAGGTCCAGACTCCCTCTTATGTAGTATTCGCTTTTCATAGGTTACCTCAGCGCTCCAAATGAGTTGCTAACAATACACTGACCTCTTAAAAAGGGAAAATGAGTTCAATTTGGTTATAAGATGCGATTCATATTCCCCGGATCTTGGAAGAATAATAATTAATATTATTATTGTGAGGTAACATAAGATGTTATCAGCATCCGACAAAGGCTGTATTCTGCTGAAACGTATTTTGTACAATTATTATGTAGCTTAATATCTTGTATTTGTTTTGTGACTTAGTGCTATATTGGTGTATTGCTGTTTGTAGCACACGATAAATAAATAAAACCATTAAATACATTATTATTCCTGTTGACTTCTTGTCGTGTTTGTAACTATTCCAATGCAAATGGACTTTCAAGTTGTATCTGAAATTCTGTTAAATAAGTAAATAAATAAACAAATAACATGTTTCGGGAGCTATCTGAGGACATTCAGTTATGAAACAAAGGTGCTTTTGTTGGACTTCTTCGTTCAGGTATTTCCTAGTATGTGTCAAATCCCTTTTCGCAATAAATCCACCGCTGGTGGTGAAGTGGAACCTCACCCTGACACAACATATTTGGAATTTGAATTTTATTGATTGCCTTTTATTTAGATCACTCAGGCCGGGATAGGATGCGGGAGAGGATGTAGGAAGGAAGTCGGCCAGAGCCTATTTGGAAGTTACCTGGTTCAGCGAGAGAAGATGCGCTAGCGGTCTTCATATACATTTTTCTCATTATCACTGATACAAAGACCAATCATCTCACATGATTTTCTTAAAAAGGTTGCACACAATAAAATTTGTTAGAATCGGGACAGTACTACGAAGGAATAGTAGAATGCTCACTCATTGTGCTCACTCACTCCTTGTGCTGATGTCACTTCCGGGATCATTTACTTCAGCGAAACGAACGTCTATTTACCCGTGTAAACCAATATGGACCAAATCTTCGGTTCTAACAGTGACGGCGAAAGGCAATCTGAGACCCGGGATAAGTGAATTTGATTGAGCCCCTTTCGCGAACACAATCGTGAACGCAGACTACTACTATTGGCCGTAATAAATATTGTGATTGTAGAGTCATGCTTTTCAACCATCCGACCACAGGAAAGCGCACAGGAAAGAGTCCTGAGACGGCATAGTTATTGCGTCACCGACCACCATCGAGGTGCTCTAGTGATTTTCACTTGTGGAGACCGGCGCACAGTTGGACGACCCCCCCCCCCCACACACACACACAAAATTACGAAACTAATACCGTCTGAACACTGAAAAAATATTGATTGGATCTTAGTCAGGGACTTATTGGTGTGCATACTTCACATCCACGTAGTATAGGGATATAGCATGTTTCATCTTAACGAAAGCGCTAAAGAAATAGCTGTTTAAAGCGTTTCTTATATCACAGGAGATTTCTTCGTAAGTTCAGCTATCATGAGGTAAATTCAATGGGTTAATGAGGTCCCCCCAGGTATAAAATAAACAGTGTTTCTTTCAGAACATTTTATAGTTGGCTCGTGGGGGACTCACGAAAATTATAAATAATGTATATTGACATTAATGTTCTAAAGATATAATAGCCCTAATATTCCTTAACAATACGTTGTACTTCCACTTTCAAAAGTAACATGAAAAATGTTATGCTATTATATACGTATTTCAGTATACGTATGAGCAATACAAGTGAAAGAAACAGTGAAAATAAATGTTGTTGGTGATATCAAGACTAGCCTGCTTGTTTTTTAAACAAATGGAAACAAAGAAAAAATCATTGTATAAAAAAAAATATCAACAGTATTAATAAAACACAAGAAACGTAGACCCTACTTCAAAGCATGCCAAAGTAAACGTTACCAAAAAGGTGGAATTAGTAAATTTTATAGATATGTGAAAAACACAGAGACTAGTAATTATCTTTTCAGCAGTCCATTTCCAAACAGATTCTTGTCCAAGCACCATAAATGTTAGGATATTGACACAAACATTTGTTATATTTTTCCAATTTTTAAAGGTTGGAGAAGGTAAAAAGTAGGTGGAAAAGGTAGTAGAGTACCAATATTTTACTTTTGAAAAATAATATTGGAAAAGGTAAAATTAAATGCAACTTTAACTGTTAATTATATTATTTTCTCACGAAATTCAAATGAATCTTTTGGAATCGCAAAATCTTACTGATGTGTTCGAAAGTGATAAAACGAACTTAACAATGCCAATATCTTAATTTCATTTTTTTTCCCAGTAGGAATCGTTTTGAAATGGACGTTTGACTTGTGCTTGTACATCTAGGAAAATATACATTTTTGTAATAATATGTAACCCACGTTACGCATTACTAACAAGGGACATCACCCAAGTGTCCGGCTCCGATTTCAATGTAATTTTATTTTCTGATAGAGGGCATGTATGCATGAAATTGTTGTCATGCTTTTGTTAAGTTATTGAATGTTGAAGAGTTGTGATGTAGTTATTTACAGGGTAAAGCAAACCTCCCTTAACACCCCTTGTAAACTGCGTGTGAATGATAAAAAGTGAAGAACAACCATGTGTGTACCTACGGGGAAGTCGTATGGTAGATGTGACCTTGACGGAACCCATCTTGAAATCCGCGATTTTGAATCAGAATCAATTTTCGAAAATGAAAGCCATAGCATGACACCTGATTGTAACAGAAAATTTTCCCACAAATCCAATGGTATGCTTCTTTTTGCTCTATAGTTAACCAACACGAAATTAGGCTCATGTTTGCTACATATTGATTTGGCGATTTATTGTCAGTGCATGAATAGTGTTGGGATGAGCTTCCGCCACTCTTTCTGAAATTTTAAGAGTTGCCTGCAAATTTCCAAACCCCTGTCGAATTTTGCTTCAATCTGGTTGTCACTCATTGCGAATTGTGTTCTTCGTCAACTGTTTTCCTATTGTGTTAATGGTGCAAAAAGTATCTTCGTTTTCAACATTTTCTCCTTGATTATTGCTATTGTACTTGTTACGTCAATTAGATCTCTTTACATGAAATGTGAATGTATTTGTAAAGCGAGTTGAGAATAGCTTCATTATGCCTCTTTGCTCTTTTCTATTGATTACTGCTGTTCCTTTGAAGTTGTATTTTTTTTTTGTCGTTTGCGTAACATTGTCCGCTGTATTTCCTGATAATGTGTTTATCTAACAAGAATCGGTTACAATTTCATTTTTTTGTTCACGTGTGTAGGCTATAGGCTTTTCATTTTGTGTGGTTTGAAATAAATGTCTATATTAGAACTCTTAAAAATTCAGAAGGAGTGGCAGAAGCTCATCCCAACACTATTCATGCACTGAAAATAATTCGCAAAATCAATATATGTAGCAAACATGAGCCTAAATTCGTACTGGTTAACTATACAGTAAAAATAAGCATACCATTGGATTTGTGGGAACATTTGTTGTTATAATGAGGTGTCACATGCTATAGTTGTCGTTTTTGAATATTAAGACTGATTCAAGATGGCGGATTTCAAGATGGGTGCCGTCAAGGTCACACCTACCATACGACTTCCCCCTAGGCATAATATGTACCCACATGGTTGTTCTTCACTTTTTATCATTCACACGCAGTTTACAAGGGGTATTAAGGGAGTTTTACCTTACCTTGTTAATAACTTCATCACAACTCTCCAACATTCAATATCTTAAAAAACATGCGCCATGGCAACAATTTCTATCATCAGACATAATGCATACATGCCCACTATCAGAAAATAAAATTACATTGAAATCGGAGCCGGACACTTGGGTGATGTTCCTTGTAAGTCGTAGAAATTTTTCCAAGATTCCAAGAGCTCAGGGCTAATCAGGGTGCAATCATCACTTGTCAAAAATGTGTATCACTTTTTGGAGGTAAGAGCTCATGGACAAAATGATATGATCTTTTGCACTTTAGAAGTCAGAGCGTGGGTCCAATTTCCATCCTATTTCTCTAATGAGTAATGAGTCTAATCCATCACTTTTGCACACCAGGTCTCACTCCACTCCATTTCACTACATCGTTATTACTGTTGACAAGTCCTTCGCTTCTCCGCTATCTTTCATTTTTAAGAGGTGCGGATTATTTACGCATCATCGCCATGTATTACGTGCGCAACGCATTTTCTCACGTATGGGAAGGTTCTACTTAGAAGGTTGCAGCTAGTGACAGCTAAATGTTGTATGTCTTAAAATTATTTATTCTAAACTTTATATTAACGAAAAATCAGCACTTGGCTTGCTTAGCTCCTTTTTTGTGCATCTCCATGAATTTGGGAAATGTAGTTTTTCGATGTACATATATTGCAAAAGACGTTAGGACAGAGCTCTCAACTACATTAAAGATATGATTGCACTGTAGCCGAAATAGAAAACTTACATTCAGTGCCTTATTGAGGGTGAGGCACTGCCTTGGGCGCCGAATCTGGGGCATCGAAAGCTATATATAAAATAAAAAACTCCAAATGTACTAAGCGCCGAAATAAAAATGTCAGCGCAAATCACACGCAATTGAAGTTGTTATAATATTTGTTTAGCAACATTTATAAAAATGTGATAAGTGGCATGCACATTATTGCGTTCTTTTTTTTCAATTCTTATACAATATATGAAAATTAAAGTAAATAAAATTCCAATAAAAACGGAGGGCGACATTTTATTCATATGCCTCATATTGTGAAATACTTCACAACGGTTCTGCCTACCATATTAACATAACCATTTATATGGCTCAATTTCTGCTGCAGACAGAAAATATACATAACAACGTTCCGAAAATGTTGAAAAAAATGTGCAAATTTGAGCGGACATGCACTAATGATTATGCTTTAGAGAATTAATTACACACGAAGTAGTTTAGTGTCTGTTGGATATTTTACTACAAGATAAGATGGTTTTCGAGCTTATTTTTTAAATTTGAATTTTGTCCCAGTTTTTTTTTTCGATATCGTCCCACTGTTGAGCAGTGGGGACCCTCTCGAAACTTAGGGCCCTGGCGGGGATCCGCTCACCACCCCTTGCGCCGCTACTGGATTCTAACTTAGTTATGCTTGATACCGCTGTGCGGCCCGTTTTTTATTTATGTCTTAATTCTTGCAAAAAAACGTAAATATTATTTGCAGCATTTTCTATTATATGCAGAGTACGGAATACTATTATATGAATAGCTCAGTAAAAAACTTCAATAAAAAAAAAACGGGCCGCACAGCTATAAGAAGCGTATAAAACTTAGTTAGAACTGACAAATTGATCCACATTGGATTAGCCTGGAAGTGGACAAACGAATTTAAATGCGTATTTGCTCTGGCGTCTATCTTTCAACACTAAGGAGTCACTCCAGAATCGTTATGTAAAGTTCGATGGTTGTTTCTTTCGGTACGTTTAATTTGCTGACCATCACAATTTTTGCGCCACCGTCGCCAAAATTTGTCAACTGATGCTACCCAGTACTACAAGTAGACCAGCTCGAGCTGAACCACCAGAGAGACATACATCTATTGGTATATGCTTTGGGTACCATCTATTGTTCACAATTGGTAACAATATATATTTTTTTAGAGAGAGGGAGAGAGAAAAGTTTGGTCAGTTCAGCAGCTAATATTTGCATATGTTGTACGCTATCATCGCTAATTACACCTCAAAATTTTCTGCTTTCGGCACGGACTTCCGTTCAACAGTATTCCTTACAAAATTAGAAAAAAAAACTGGTTTGAGGAAATCAAATTATGACTAGCGTACGCATAACACAACATTTGGTTTGTTTTCCTTTTATTGGCGATTTTGTAAATTGATATTCACAAGTGCTCTTTTCAATTTGGTTCATGTTTGTTGATCAATACTTGTTTTAAGTGGAGTGGTCTTTTAGTTGAAGGAGGTTCTTGAATTCCATAGCGCTTTGTTACGTTCATTTCATTTGATTCCCTTGCTCTATGGCGTAATACTATACATGGAAGTTAATAAATCAAAATTAAAATCCTCTCTTGGAAATAATAGGGGTGTGGCTGGTAGCAGGGTAGAGTAAAACGAAACTCATTTCGTTGCTGTTTTAACTTGAATATATCTTTGGGAAATGTTACAGAATTTAATGCAACTGCTAACAGTATTTGTGGAACATTTTTTTAAATTTTTTTTTTAATAATACACACACAGCATTTTCGTGGTTGCCAACCTTGTCACGTGTACAAGTATGCAAAGCCGTCGCCCACAATGTTCAGGATTCGAATCTCGCTCTGGGCAGGGATGTTTATCTATCTTTGAGTTATAACTGAAGTTGTGAAGGTTACGCGTAATTAAAATGAAGTTAATGAGTTCAGTGCAATCTCCATGAGCAAGACACTGAATAGGAAATTCACTCTATTTGCTCTCTTTAAGATCCTTTGACAATGCAATCAGACTGGATGGAATGTCGTGCATTCAGTATAGGGAAACGTACTGTGTGTTACTAATGTGAATCCCCATATACCTGGAAGTCAGGTTAACAGTGTGTTGACGGTGACGGGTCCTTGGTTTCTATCCACTTCCAGGATTCCTCGGTTCTGGCCAGGGTTCTTCTGGACTGGTTGTTTCGTCCCATCGACAGCCTTCGATTTCGAGATCTGAAAGGAATATTCTCCAAACTTTATTCAAACTTTATTCGAAACCAGGCTCTGCCTGCATTTACTTCACGTGACTAGACTGCCAGAGTGACCTCTTCTATAGGGAATTGAGAGCCAACAGTGGACGAGATTGCCGTACATCGAAAGAGCGGTTATTAAAGAAGTCACTCTGGAAATCTAGAGGCCAGAGTGGATCCAATAGTCACCTAAAGTATAGACCGTCTCGAATAAAGTTTCGAGAAAGTACCTTCAAGTCCCTAATCGAAAGCTGTCGATGGGACAAACCAGCCAGTCCAGGAGAACCCTGGTCGGGAGCAAAGAACACGAGAAGTGGATATCAACAAAGGTTCCGTCACCGTCACCACAATTTTTATCTGACTTCAAGGTTAATACGTCAATCGGTAAATAGAAAATTTAGGTAAGTTTCCAAAATGAAGATATCCCAGATAATCTTTTCAAAATCTCAGAGATTCCGTCAGAGAAGTTCTTGGGTTGCTCATACGCATCGTGGGATTGTTGCTGACTTTCCGCACATGAGCAATATTCCATTGGTAGATGCAGAAGATGGGTCCTGCAATGGTCGCCTTCGTGTCTGAAAGAGGCGAGGGAGACTAACCACTATACTAAGAATGCATGATGAGAATGTGAAAAGGATATCAAAAGGCTTCACGTGGTTAAGTTTATTATCTTTTCCATTAGCCCAAAGAACCGGTCCATCTTTTCGTAGCACGTTTGGACCGTAACCCAAAGAATACTTGCATATTTACATAGAAATTCGATATTTATTCATTTTGTTCGGTATCACTCGTATACGTTCGTTTCACCGAACATAGATATTACATACAACTTAGATGGATAAAAAAGAGGTTTCATATAATGGATTGAATGTCCCTGCTTTACTATTTTTTTGATAATTAAAAGTCTTTGTTATACATCCTATGGTTCATAATAGTAATTTAGATCAATATTCTTGAATTAATTTGATATCCCAAACATTTGCATATAGCAAAAATCACATCATAAAATTTGTAGATATAGAAATATTGAGAAATTCTAAAAGGATGAGTTTATATAATCAAGTGGGGAGGTCATATATGTATCGTACATGGATGGGCGCATCTCGCAGAATGCGAGTGACGTCACAATGTATATGAAGGTTCACTTTACTGATGCACGAGGTTACATTCAGTCTGATTTTCTTGTCTTAGGATCTTAAGAGAGCAAATACAGGTTTCCCAGTATTTCCTGCTGTTTCCATTTGTTATGCAGTCTTCGTAAATCACCTTCTCGCATACTAGCTCTTAAAATGGCATTGGAACCATCATAAGTGTTTATAATGGACAAGCGACTATATGAAATTAAAGCGAAAAACCTGTCAAATCATTTTAACAGTGATTGTTTCGTGATTTTTATTCCATGCTATTTTCATCATTTTAGCCACCGAAACTTGTTTTAACTGCAAGGTTTAGAATATGCAGGATATTTAGAAGGAAAAGTTATTATAAACTTTTACAATAGAAAACTTTTATCAAAAGAAGCTAAAAGGTCTTATTATTGGTGAATATGGTCAAGAAACTTTTTGTTACCGAGAAATCTAGCCTGTTATTTGATATTTTGCTGAATTTCTACTAAAATTAAGCCTAGACTTAGTTAATTACAGGGATAAAACCCATTCGATACATACAGTATTTCCTCGGACACTGTATTGCAATAAAATGACAGAAAACCACACGAAAGATCGAATGTAGAATTTTGTAGAATTGGTTTGTATAACTGTCAAATTTAGAATTCAGAATATATTCCTACCTTTTGGTAAATAGAAGTAATTTTCGAATTCCTAATTTTCGTGTTTAAAATTTAAATCATAGAAGATCCTTATAGCCGTTTAGATCTGAAGATAATTGTTGTTTTACTTTGTCCGTACACTTAACCTGGAAAATCAGTATTTTTGAAGAGTCTAGATCAACTTTCTCGAATAGGAAGTATTTCTTGATCCGTGGTTAATAATAATTGTTGTTGATTTTGATTTGAGCTATCTACTCAGAAAGTTTCTAACACTTTCTTTAAGAGCTCTGTAAAATATATATCATTACGATTTGAGTATTTATCAACCGTAATTATTTACAATATAATTATGCTAATCATACTTGGCAAAATTCTTATAAAATATTATCAACTGAACGTTCTGGTATGAAATTGCAAATTAGACTAGCTCTATGTGAGATCTGGAATTCATCTCTCGGTCTTCCGATAGACAATACCCTAGTGTCTATAGTTGACAATAAAGTCCCGGGAGGAAGGGTCAAGAACTCGTAATTTTGCCGGCATACAGATCTGAAAAATATATACTAAAATGGGTCTGAAGAACACTAGCACTTCCTTTAGTTCAAGAAGAAATTATACCTGATGTTATTATTATTAGTAGTAGTAGCAGTAGTAGTAGGGTTGTAAATACAAGTCTCGCTAACCGTGTATTGTCATTATGACAATACATATGGTTAGGTGTATTGTCATAATTACAATAGACTACTGTGAACAATATTATATGGTAAAGTTCCTATTTCAAGTTAAATTACACAGTGTCTCATGTAACAGAATAGTTCTAGTGACTATATTTCTTTCATTTTCTGCGCATGCGCTTCCAACAACCATACAGTATTATTCAAATAGCAATAAATATATTGTCAAACTTGTAGGTCATGAAGGAATATTATTCAATTAACCATAGACCTACATATGATTTCCCCAGCAATGTAATATCTGGCAATAATTATTTAGGAATCACAACTATGCAATAATACCATATCTAGTCATCTTAGCACAAGGGTATCGTTACCGTAGCACAATTATGGTTACAACTACTATAAATTTTAACAATACGGTTTAACAATGCAGCTGGATTTACTAGGGCATCTTTTCTGTGTGCTACTATTGGCTTTAGACCTTTCACATTAGAATGGATCGAGAAAACTTTTTTTTCGTAGTTTGATAATCCCTAGTACGAAAAAAGATGTCATTCGTGACTTCACATAAGTTTGGGAGTTTTTGGACAATTCCTTAGGTTGCCACATCACTCTTAAAGTTTCACTGTACTGATAGATATGCAACCCGCACAGCTGGCTAAATGCTATTACTTTCAACGCATCTCAGTGGTCGATATGTGGGCAGTTAACAGAAATATGTCGAACTCGTACATTAATGTTTATTTATTTATTTATAGGTTCAGAAGTTCAACAAAATGTGCAGCTCTTTACTTAATTACTGGTGAAAGGCAAACGAATTAACCTAGAACTCAGTACGAGGTGCTGACTCCATTTCGAGTTCCGCCCGCCCAACCACCAGTATTTCATTCTCTATTTGTTACAAAATATTATTGTTCTTCCTAGACAGCGTAATCTTCTTTGTTTTGTATCGAGACATCGCACTTCTGGACTTAAGTTTCGCTTTGATATAAGTATTTCTTTTAATAACCGTATACCCGATTTGCTTCTTCGGTGACTATTTTCACAATGCTTTCGTGTGGCGCGATTGTATCTACAAGTCTTCTTCCGTCATGGCAGCAGTTCTTATCTTTGATTTCTTCATCTGAAAGACAACAGGTAATCACAGATCCAGTCATTGATGTTGTAATCTAATGAATTATTTCATTGCACTGTAATGCATCGAATTTTATTATTGGAATTGAACTCGCTTATAGACTTGGACGTACTGTTGAGAGCGAGTGTGACTGAACCAGTTTTTGAGCAAGATTTTTTTCGTAATGTTTCAGAGCGCTCTCCAGTAGAAATCATCTGACGTACAAATACATTTAATCAGTGTTTAAATCATTGGTGTTTTGCATTTCTGATAGCCAATGCTCTGGAATAAGTTGAAATGTGACTATGAGTAGTTTTTCTCTCTGACCCAGCTTAGATCCAATTGGAGCAGCAAAGGAGTCTGGCTCTGTTGCTACACCTTCTAATACATGCATTAGATACCTGAGGGGAAAATTCATTCGTATGCACAAGACGCACTAAATGGTGCATTTGTATCTTAAGGTCCTTTTCAAGCAGGCCAAGGCTCCGTTCATCCTCACGGTATTGACCGGAGCTACGTCGAATTCGATTGCCACTAATTTTGAAGTATCTCCAATCGTGTGTAGAAAATCTAGTAAGAATTTAGCATTTTCTTTTCCGTGTCCTGAACTTGGGAAGTATGTAACCCAGGTCAAAGGAAAATTGTCAATGCTCTTCGTCCATCTCTCAGCGATGATATATTTGACCAATGTATGTCTAAAGAAGCGTTCTGTCACTCCTCCCATAAAAACAGATGTTTCTAGGAGATATATATGTGATTTATTTTCTCTTCCTGTAATTCGTTTCCCACTTTTTTCTTTTCCTTTCTAATTTTGGATCTGTGTACGATCTCTGATTTGACACCACTAATCTTGCATCTTGCAGAGCAGCTGAAGCGATCAGGGCTACTTCTCTTTCAGACGGTTCTGTACGCAGCTGCCGCCGTACACGGTAATGGAAGGCGACTTTGATGTTGTATTTCTTTTATAGGTCCTAACTAGGTGACCTGATGGGTCAGCAGCTTATTCGAAGTCCATATGGGTAGTTTCTGGCTTCTTAAATTTACCCAAGGTATTATTTTAGGTTCAAGGGTCTTCAAAAGCGCGAAGTAATTTTCCCACCTTCTTCCCTCGTCCTCTCTTCAGCGTGACCGTTACAACGTTACCAAAATATTGCATGTTGGAAAGTTCCGTGAATCTTTGTAGCAAACCATTGATTTTGCTTGTATTAAACAAAAGATTCGAAATAATCTGCTTGACTTTTGAATCTCAAAATATCTGCATAAACATTACGTTACGAGTCCGACACGTTTCTTGTGACGTTCGTTCCACAAATCGACCAGTGAAATGCGTTGAAAGTAATAGCTTTAAAATGGTTACAAGTCTATTAGTACAGTGAAACTTTAAAGGTGACGCGGCAACCTAAGAAGTTGTCCAAAACCTCCCATTTTTGTGTGAAGTCACTGTCACGACTGGCACCTTTTCTGCACTAGGTGTTGTCAAATTTTAGAAGAAAGAAAAAAGTTTTTCTCGATCCACCCTATTTCACATGGACCACTCAGTCGCGCCACAAGCAACGCTGAGTGGTATAACATTTCTGGAGGTACAGCTTGGTATTTTCGCTACAAAGAAGAATAAGCAGAAGTACTTCCTCATCAGAATCTATGTCTGAAATTGCAGAAGCCGCGAAACTTTTCACACGTGCCACTGTGTTGCTTTTTCCGATCCTCGGCGGATCCACGGAGTGACCAGTCTGAATTAACATTTCGTGTATCCCCAGTACCTATCCGCAACAGGCTGGAAATGTATAGTCCATGTATTGATGTATTAATTGATATAATGTTAAATTGATATATTGCATACGTATAAATTGATATATTGTTCAATTTGTTTTGATTTTCTTATGTCTTACGATCATAAAATTCTCTTTCTTTTCAGGTATGCTATCACAGCGTTCTCTCCACCTGTAAGAGTAATTTAATTCCAGAAAAGAACAATCTATTAAGATCAAAACCATTTTACCAACAATATGTGAGTACCTTTGAATTTAAATGTAATTTCAACACGTTCATATGAATTGATTGAGATTCAAGGCATAAACATATGTAGACGCCTTCCGTTTAGAGCGATCAATAATTATTTGTCTTCTCCAGAAGCCAAGGGATACAAGTGACATTGAAGAATAAAATAAAATCGAGGTAATCTTTTATATATAACCCGAAATATATGACACAAATTTGTCATATTTTGTATATGGACACACTAAGGTTCATGTTTTCTTTGTACTAAATATGACAGATTTGTGTCGCATATATTTAGGGACTCAAATATGTTTTTTCACATATTTTTGGGTAACGTATATATGAATAATTACCTCGAACTTTGTCTTTATTTGTCAATGTCGCTTGCATCTCTTAACTTCTGGACTTTCCTTTACAAAAAGGAATATATTTACCTAGTGTAGTTTTCATTCATGTATTAAAAGAACGCCACAAATTTCTTTGGTTGCAATAGTAACTCCACTATTTTGTCCCACAAATAATTTAAATTTCAATTTATTTATGACCTTTAGGAATATTTGGCTCAGATCGGGATGATGTAGGGAAAGGATGCGGGAAAGAGTTGGTCTGGTACCATCCCAGCATTTGTCTGATGTAACTGAGTAACACCCTTGGAAAAACGTCAGGTCAGTTTTCCAATACAATAATATTGTAATAACAGAACTCTCGCTACAGCGAACTTGACCTTACCCTTAACCTGAATATAACCTTAAAAAAACGGCACGAAATTATGAATAATTCTGATAGAAACGTAATGAAACATGAATTGGTACTCGCTGCGGTTAGAGGATTTGGAAAATCAAAGTCGAAGTACTTTGCATCATCAGAATTTGAATCCGAGCCTCCTCCATAGGCAACAGAAACTAAACTGCATTTCATTTTTGTACGAAGCGTTCATTTAGCTGTATCTCTAAACTTGTTTAACTAACCTGTTCAAGTTTATTTTCTGAGATACGTGAGGATCATACCGGGATTGGACCTTCACACCGAACCTTATCCCTCATTTCGATCCTGCCCTACCCCTGCCAGAGCCTCAGATATTTATTTACATGCCATAAATTTAATTCAATTCTATGTTATTCTGTGTTTGTGTTAAACTCAATGCTCTCAACTAGAGAGGGACAAAACCATTAATATTAAATTCTACAGTCCCTTTCATTTCCAATGCTAGTTCACTTTCTAATTAAGCATTTCGCAACAGGTCGAATAATCTCTTTTGCTTATTCTCCCTTCCAACTTTCCTCGCTTTCACAGCAATTCTTTCACCAAACGTCACTAACCAGAAAAAAAATTCTCTTTACAGAGAAATATAGAGAGTTCATTTGATTAAAAATTCTCGGGATTCGAAAATTAGTTTTTATCCCGAACCTCTTTTTTTCTTCTTCATCCAAACCCCCTTTCTGCCTTAGCTTGTTCCCTCTGGGACGTGGGAATCGAACAGTCTGTTGATTGCTGGCTAACAGGGCATAAAAGAGAAGCATGGAAATTTAACGAAAGGTGGGTTACATTGTGTATGCGCTGTTTGTATGCAAATTATGAATCACTGCGAAATAACGCCTATGTGACCATAGCTATGAGAATTATAAAGACTATTTTTTTGCAAATTTTCATCTCTCTCTCTTGTGTGTGTGTGTGCGATTTTTTTTGCAAATAACCGATCCTACGAAATAGCGTGGGTATGACGGCAAGATCCGGAGGGAAAAAACGTGGGGCAAAGGGAATTTTTTAACCATGTGCAAATATATTCTCCAACAAGCCATGTTACAACAGGAGAGATAAACCTGTACAATAGATGGTGACCAATGGTATTTTTATACATGAAAAAAAATATTATGCGTGTAAATATATACATATATAAATACATTGAATATACGATATTCTATGTTTCAAAGACCACTTTGAATAGATGAGTTTGTTGGGGAAGAGGGACAGAATGTTGGATAAACCGTTTCTTTGTTCTGTTCTCTTTGGATGGTATTAAATTGAGGAAAAAATTAGGTAATAAAATTTGCAATATTACAGAAAAAAACTAAAACAAATATTTTGCGAAAAATATTTTGTGAATTTAGACCTTTAATGGATTATTCTATGTGATGGTATTATTACGCTAATCAAACACACATTTCATACAAACATTCTTTCTTTGTCTCTCTCTCCTATGTATAGCGCAATATTCATTTAAAATTCGTATGATAGTAACGCATTGATGGGTACTAATTACAATACTAATACTGTTTGATCGTGTAGAACCGATTTTTTTAAATATGTGAGACACATTATATTTCAAATTAAGCTTTTCCATTCATTGTGGAGAATATAAAGAGAGTTTTGGTCTTGTATTTTATACCATACGTAAAATAGTCCATGTGTGATCATGGATGAATAACTGAAGCTTGATTTCATTGTATAGATTCGGAATTTGAATTTTCTAATGGTCTTTAGGCATCTATGATTCAGGCCTATGCTGGTGAAGATAGCGAGGAGGAAGATTTGTTCTGAAATCTAGTATTTTTAAACTGAACATTAGTGAACAGTTACATGAAAATATTAAAACACACAAATCGTTGTACCGTTGGGGACATATACTTATTTACGCATCACGTCTTATTAACTGAATCACAACCGGTTTGTACATTTATTATTGACGCAATGTAAAAATCAGTGGAGTTGTTTTTTCTCATTAAGGAAGTAAAGCTATATGGCAATAAGTATTATAAACATTTTTATTTAGTTCATTCCCCTTTCATAACGATTTCTTCCTTCAAAATATACGAAAGCTACCAAATTCGACTTTCGTAATTTACACACTTTTGAAATCTACACATTTTCGAAATCTACACAAAACATGGAGGAAAGTGACACCTCACAATAATTAAAAATAAGATAACAATTTTTCTGTCTTTTCGTCTCGTCCCCTTTCCGTTAGTTTGGCTTCACGACGCCACTTCCAGTATGCAACGCCCCTCGTATGCACCTAAATTCGGACGTGAAAACAATAGCTTAAAATTTTCCGTTGTATCTTGATGTGAAAAGAATTATTAACCGTGTACTACTATATCTAAAAGGTTCGGTGAATGGTCCGACAGTGTTGTCAACTATTTTTCTGCCAGGACCCTACCGGCTAAGAAAATTGCCCCTAAAATTGATTAAATGTCCCTATTTCCATATATGTGTAAATTATGTAGAATTACATTTGATTGAAATTGCATGGTGAAATATATTCCTTGGGTTCACATTTGAAAAGACCCATGTCAAATGAGTCATCGAGCGATACTTCAGAACATTTTTGTTCCTTGGTTTTTGTCTTAAAGTTATTCGTGCTTATCTCAAGCTTGACACAGTCACCATTATTCAGTAACTCAAACATACACAAATACAAAACATCACCTAGCATTAAACTGAATAAGATATATTAAATTGAGAATGAACAGCATGGACACAGCGCATAGTGCGTCTAGTAGCATGTCGTCTACGCAGTTTGATTGCAACAGAGTCAGTAGATTTGTCTGACATAAACAAAACTCGCATAAAAAAAATCGGGAAAATCATCCAATTATTTGACTTCCTAGTATAGCTCGGTTCATGACGAAGATCTTAAGTGTGCGTACCATAGCTAGCGTAACTGATCAATGTCGAATACATGAAACGAATACACTTTGGAGCAAACACTTCCATTAGGAAAAATGATTAACAAAATGCAAAGCTAAAATTTTACAGAATTTCAAAATTCGTCCCTACTTCCATGAAATTTGACAAAATATCCCTGAGTAGGGACATATCTTTACGGTTGGCAACACTGTGGTCCGATATACAGTGCTGAAGTTGGAAAACTATTTCTAGACTGAATGGTGCAATTATAAACCCATAAATTTATTTGAAAAAAAAAAAGTTTTTACTTAATTTTCAAATAGCCTAAAGGCTAACCTATGTGCCTTTTAACAAGAAGGATGTGATTTAGGAGAGTCATAAAAATGGCTATAACGCGCGTAACCAATATCAAATTAAATACTTAAGAATAGTCGCTAGTAGTGAAATATTCTTTAAAAAACAAAAATAATATGCTGTCAATATAAATTGTCTTGACAAGAATACAAGATCATGATGCTACTAACAGTTCAGATTAAACTTATTGTCAATAAATGTTTCGAAAATACTTTCGAGATTATAGTGTCTGCACCTTCGTGAATTTACGCCGGTCTTGTCGCCGCGAGTTTCGGCCCAATTTCAGCACTAGCGATATATATCGCTGGCAAAATGGGTCAGCGCATACAAATGGTTATCCAGGGACACATCGAGAAGCCCCATCTAATATGAAGTACACGTAAGCGTCAGGCTAAACACAGTGCGGGAAGATTTGTAATTTGGTTATGATGGTCTCTAGTTTAAGTCTACTTTCCATGTAATACGCTGAATTGGCCTGACGTTTGTTAATCCCTAACAAGACACCTCATTCCTGGGGCTCGAAAGCATAAAATATATTACAATCGTCCCTTTTCTAATTAACTCACCGATTAAATATCCATGAGCCGATCGGGTAGCCGTGCGGTCTAAGGCGTTAGGCCAACGACTCGAAGATCCCGAGTTCGAGTCCCGGAAGGGGCGTGGGTGTCTTTTAACTCGAACCTTATGGATAATCATGACGGGGCGAAGTTAACAATTACTAGACTGGCCAATATAAAATATTTTTTTTTTTAACATTCATGATAGTTTTATTTCATCATTACGAGACTCTCACACTGGCCGCAAACAATGTCGGCCCCGTTCTCTCTGTCGAACCTCAAGGTAGTGTTTTAGACCCTCTTCTATTCCATCTACATGTGTATATATGGACGACCTCCCATCTTATCTCTAGTCATCTGAAAGCAAAATTCTTTTATTTCCTAACGACTGAAAAATATTTCGAGAAGTCAGATTATGACAGGATTTTGATCTCCAAAATCAATTCCTGGCCTCTTGGAATGGTATAGAATGCATAGAACTTGAAGTCAAATCCTTCAAAATCTTTTTTTTTTTTTTACTATTTCTTTAAAGATTAATCAAATCTTATCTACATGTCTATTCTCTAAACCTATCGCTAAAATTTCTTCTCATTTCCCGATCACATAACCTCTGTAACTACCTGCTCTATTACACTTAGTTGGTCTTCTCAAGTGATTTACTAAAATTAAGGACCTTCATTCATTATGTTCTACAGAATCTAGGTCTCTCTTAGAATTGAATATTGCTCCCCGATTTGGAACATGGCTAGTATTTTTAATCTACCTCACATTGGTTCTGTTTTGAACTTTTTTCTTACTATAGTCAAAAGAAGAATACCATTCATTGGTAAGTAACTTAAACGAATCCGATTTACGATTATCGGTTTCTTGACCTCCCCTCCATATTCCCTCGTCTCCTCTCATCTTGGCAGATATAATGTACTTATGGAATATACTTCACGATAACCTTAGAACTGGAGATTTAATACTGGATAAAAATTTACTTCCACGTTCTTTTGTGAAAACAAGAAATAATAACTTGCTTCATTGTACGTACGATGCCTAGGTTAAGTATATGTAGCATCGTCCCTTCTTCTATAATAAACTGTGTAAATCTTGGCTCAAACATTGATATTTTTGGATCTGAGAGTACTTTTCGTTGAACGCTTAATATAAATATCTGAGTTATTCTTCTTGTATATTATAATCATCATGTTATTAATGTCACTTCCTATTTGTGTCATTTTATAGTTTTATTTAATATTTTTTACTTTGAGTATAAAATAACAATTTTAAATGTATCATAAACTTAATAAATAAATAAAATACCTTTGTGATACATCTTTGAAACTATAAATCTGACTGCATTATATGTAAAGACTGTTAATAATGGTAAATAAAACTCTTTATTGCGGATTAATTAATTATCTCATTAACTCGGCTACCTACTAAATTATTTATCAGTGCTGTGTAGTATTTATACATTCTGATATTGAATGTACAAGAAGATGCTTCTTAAGCATTATTTTTGTAATACGCCAAGAGTATAAAAGTTAGTAACTTATCTCAACTAGCTATAATTCTAAACTTATTATACATTTTTAGCTAATAATACTGATCTGGATCTATTAGCAAGAAGTTATTTAAATTTTAAAACTTAGTTAGTGCAGCTGTTACGAATAAAAGTAGCTTGAATTTTCAGCCACTGCATTTCACTAAAATGACCGGAGAAGTTATATGTGCAGATTAAGACTAACTTTCAAACTTTTGTGTAAGAAAGATGTATGCAACTTCATGCTTTATGCGTTGAGAAAGTGCAGCAGACATATCAGAAAAACATCCAACTGCAAACCTTGTTAACAGAACAAACGATGAATCATGTATGAGAACCTACAAATGCAGATATTCCCAAGGCTCTTCACAGACGCGAAAGAACAGAAGTTGTTTGTTGGCATTGAACCCAGTACGGGATTTATCTCAATCGATACATGTACGTACGAAACTTAATATTAAACATCATAAAAATTAATAATCAAGAGGGAATTACATTAATTTCTGACTAGGATGCTGAAAAACGAGAGATTATTCAAATATCTAACCAATATACATTTGCATAAAGCTTCGGTTGCTATGTCTACGCCGCAACACTATGACTATTTTTTTAGGACAAAGTTTGAATAGATCATCACAGGAAAGGAATGTAAACTTTTTTTGTCATATTCCCACACGAAATGTATTTTCGTATATGCTACATAGGTATTATACGCATTGTGTGAAATCGTCGCGGGATAGGGAAAATCCCTTCCTTTCAAGGTTATTGAAGGATTTTTTCACCCACCAACGCTTTTGTATTAATTGTGTGAATTCTACACCCTTGATATTGGTCTGTGTTTACATATGTTAATATTTGATTCATATATTTTGCTGGGTATTGAAAAGACATTCCCTCGTTAGTCTCTTCCGTAACAAGCTCATAAGTTGCACTTTCCACATGTTCTTTCATCTTGAGGGTTTACGCGTTAAACATTACACAACGTGTACCAGTCACCTTTGTTGCTCGATACTACGCATGCAGCCACTTCAAAACATATTTCAATATTACTTTCTCCGCGGTTCTTCTAACTGTTCAGATATACTTCCCCGCTAATCCATTAACATAAATATCTTCACTGGCGGTTTCTACGTTACAGCAGACTTCTCGTTCGTTTGCCAACTATATCCTCTGAAGTCTTCTCGTTTTAATAAGGCATCTATCAATGCCCAGAGTATCACCTGGACGAGGATAGCTCCATTTGTTCTCTTAATTAATCTTTTTATTGCAAAGTGGAAACGCACTTTACCATTTTCATCATCATTATAATAAACATCAGCATAGAAAACCTACTTTATGGTTGTGAACAAAGATCCTAAGTACACTCGAGCTATTTAATATTAATAAAGAGATTAAGAGGGAAGTTGTGTAATGTGTCTTAAACCAGAAGGATCCTTAAGGACAGTTTATATTTAAACCTTTCTTAGATAGTTGCCTGTTGCCTTTCCGAAATCTACCGAAAGCTATCTAATTCGGAAAATATCTTTAAATTTCTTGATTTTGGATTTGAATAAATACTGATTTCAAACCAGTTTAAGGGGTTAACTTATCTATTTGTCTTAAGTAATACGGAATTGGATTGGTGAATAAATTAGGTACACAAAATAATTAAGATATTTGAAACAAAAGACAGCGTCCCATAAATGTTTATCAGCATTAATCCATGAATAGATTGTTCCACTTATAATATTGTTGACAGGTCTTTGGTTTCATTCTCATGTGTTGACTCTTTTGAAATTCCAAAATCCGACTAAACGTAAGAAATACCCGAAGTTAATGTTCTCAAATAATGACTTTGAGATGGACTTAGTACCGACTGAATACGAACTTCAATAAGACTCGCAGTAGGCAGACAATCATTTGCCTTAAAAATTATTTGGCAAAGATAGTAGTAGTGACTTGTAATTGACTCGTACTAGAATGGTCTCCTGATAATGTTCCATGGCTGTACTATACTGTCTTCTAAAATTTCAATCAGTTCACTCTACAATTCTTGTTTACTTATTTTTCTTTTCAATTTGCTAATTCTCAGTTTTCTTTCCCTCGTTGCTTGTCCTGTGTCATACAACGAGAAATCGTTCTCTAATTGTCGACAACATTGTGTATATCTCACAATGACCCTAAGATCCCTTCCATATGTCCTAGTTCCTGTTACTAATTATGTGACGCTTATGTGTTTATTGAACAATATTTCTACAAACATGTTTTTATATTCCTTTCCTCCGTAACCTAATAAATCATGTTTTACAATTCTTTTTAATTATCCAGGTTGTTATGAGTTCCTATCACAATTGCTGCATGCAACGTAAATGCGCAAAAGTCTTTGTAAAACAAGCGGAACACCATAGCATGCACCAAGTTCAGAAAAGTGGACCAGAGTCCAACTTTTGTCAGTTGCTTCAAAGGCTATTTTTTGCTCTGCTACCTACGGAGAATTTCAGCTTTCATTCACGAAAATGTATGGAACGAATGGTACCAATGTGGATACCGTCTAAGTCCCCTACAACATCAAGTACATCAAGTAAGGGTCTGAAAGTACTCTCTTCACTACATCCACTCTCTCCACTTTCTGCAATTTGAATCTAACTGTGTTGTTTCAGAAGGAAGGAGATTCAAAGTAGAAACAAAAACTGGCTGATAAAAGATACCAGGTATAAGCTCATTCACGAGCTAATTTAACGGACGAGATGGATAAATTTAACATAACGCGCAAGAAACCACAATAGAAACCTTAATTCAAAGAGTTGATGTATTAATTGCGTTATTTAACTTAATACGACGGCAGTGTCGAGCCATGGTGCTGCCATGTATGACATACCAACACTATACGCAACAACTTTCTACCAATATACGAACATCATGTTAACGTGTTCATGGCCAGTGAGAGAATACTGGATTATGTACACGCTAGTCATATTGCCGTCGACTTCTTCAACTTTTACGAGACTGACCTAACCATCCTGAGAGAAGAAGTGGAAATTCAAAGTACACAAACTACTATTTGTGTTATGATTCTCATGGTTGATGTTATTAATGGATGTAGAGAAGCGAAAATCTTGCGATGTGACGTAAGAAACTCATTTCATAATGCGCTATTGTAGGCTATGAAAGACTATGATATGAAACTTAAAGCCTCTCTTTAGACCACCAAAAACTACTAACTTTAAATTGTTTTTCGTGGCTCCTAGAGAATGGACATGTAAGCCGGTAGTTCTGTTTGCAACATCATCGTAATAAAATACCCATCAGGACCAGGATCTGCCCATTAACGCCAGGAGTCGCAGCCGAAACATAGAAGAAGAGCTTGCAAAACAGCTTGCAACAGTTAGCGTGTCCGTGCGTCGATGCGTGCTGTTTATAAGCGTCTGAATAAACAGGGATTGCATGCCTGAACCAGTGGGGATATATAATGTTCTCCAATGATTCCAGCTTCAGTCTCGAAGTTGAGTTTAAATCCGAAACCAGATGCAGCCTATTCAACGTCCTTGAACATGAGCACTAAAGAGGTATCATCGTGATGGAAGCGGGCAGTAACGTTCACGTACAACATCCCATATGTGCTCATCGCACTCCTATATATATTGCTGGGTGATCCTGCAAGGGTGTTTTCGGCTTTTTCGGAGTGCAGTCAGGCCAAAGTTCTCGCACAGTACCCGACGACAGTATCTGACCACATCAGACAGAGGTGCTGGACAACACTCGCGCTACCAACGATATTCACTATATGGACTAGCCAGTGCTCTCTGCGGACTTGAAAGTATATAGAACGTACTTAGGGCGGTATTGGGAGGCATGTCAAGGTTCTCCATCTCTTAACAAGGTCCCTCTATGATCTCCAAGAATAATTGCTGCAGAAGTGGAATACATTACCTAAACATTCCTGGATACGCTTGTTGACAGCATATTGGAACGTTGTGTTATAGACATTGCAATGCGGAGAGGTCATACCGAGTACTAAATTTTATAGACAGGATCTGTAGGCCACCGTATGGGATTTTTCAAATGTACGACAGATGTGTACATACACAGCTTTTGCATGTTTCGTGTTTTCTCATCCGTAACACTGCCGTCCAAAGGCAAAAAACCATATCTGCACATTCAACCAAAATAGAGTTGTTTAATAAAAGGTAGACCCTATGAAGTCAATTGCGATTAAATATTGCAGATAGGCTATCTGTCTTTGGACAAAGGTCTGCCGTGTATGCAAAATGTCATATCTGCAAAATGGTACAAACTGGGTTAGTAACTATGTAGAACATAAGAATTCAATTTCAGTCAAATTTGCAGATACTTCATTTTGCCTTTGGACTCACCAATTTGTTTTGATTTTATATTTGGTCAATAGATACAGCTAAAACTTTCAGGAAAGTTTGGTAACGTTTACCTAATTATAAGAAGTCAGCATCATTACTTCTTGACGAGACCAGCAACACAATAGAAGAAGTTATCAAAACTCGATTATTTTGAGGTGTTCAAAAGGTGCTTTCGAACTGTATAGTGTTTTCTTCATGTATGTCAACTCGTTTATACATGCGCAGAGTGAGGGTGTGCTTAGTGAATCATAAAGCTTTTAAGTATAGATATTGAATAAATTATTGTTGTTTTCAATCCATTCGTTACAGAAATATTAAGTTTCAAAACCATTTCTTTAAAAGCCAATTTATTGGTCTAATTGATACTATATATTCTTCTTTTGGACAGTGTCGATTATAGCTGGTGGTGAGGTGGACGGGGGTGTCAATGGCGTGTAACAAGCACTTGTGTAATGTGTGAGCGTAAGAAAGGTTATTATGTTACCACTTTCTCTCCTTTCTGTGTGTTTGCGAACGCAACTAAGCAGAGCAGATCGGTGAACTTTCATCAATATAAAACAATAGTGTTACGTCAAATTGCCTATACTGCCATCTATTGAACACCAAACTTACTACAGGTCCATTACATCTTTGCATGTATTCTCTTTCTTTAGGGTTTTACCAACAATTTCATAGCATTTTCGTCCAATTCTTGAGGTAGCTTTCTATCCTCATCTCTGTTGAAGTTCAACTTTCTGGCAGCTTGACTGGTCGTTGTAACTGTTGCAGGCGACATCATGCGTCCGATGCACAAAGCAAACCGACTTCGTTGATTTCCTTCAACGTGTCAATGCAGTGACGCATTCTGCAGTTGCTTGCGATCACAGCATGCAACCATCACACAAACAAAACTGCACCTTAAGACGTCTGAACATATCCATAGCAACGTTCTCACTTCTTTGTTGATGCGCTCACAAATAGAACACCAAGTTACATTCTTTCGAAAATATGATTATAGGAAGTGTAAATATAGAATACCCCTTTCTCTTAAAATAGATTTATTTTTACGAGGCAATACGTTAATACTTTTGCTTTTAAAAATTACCCATTTCGACCATCTTTTACCGGTTTTATTATCGAAATTAAATGCAACGGAAAGTGCGAAAATTCCAGGTATAAAGAAAATTCAGAGCCTCAAGTAAGTTAAGAGGAAATAAACAACGGTACAAACATCAATACCGTAACCTAGTTGTGCAAAGAACATCAATTTTAGATACATAAACTAAAGCAATGGATAATAAAATATTACATTACGAGATACAACATGCAAGCAAAGTAAACGACAATTACTGTAAAAAAAAGAAGCAAAATAACAATAAAATCGTGTTCGATAAACGGAAAACAATGTCGGAAGGGTGTAATTGTGGTTTTAGTTCTTTTAGACGTCAAAGAATACTAACATGCAAATATCATAAACCTACAGCATGATACTAGAACAGGAAAATTAGTTGATGTGTTACGATAAACCAACTTAACTGTAAAACATTTCATCGATCTAAGTTGACGAACACGTAAGGATCTTCATGTAACTCGGTGAGAGGAAGAACAGCATAAATCAACATACAAAGCAAGATTATGACAAAACCTTAGTTTTGAGGATTCTTTTATCTCCTGGATATTCCTAGTACACCATCACGGTTGAAAAATAATATGTGTTTCCATTAAAGACTGTTAAAGGCGTTTCATGTTTGAATACATTAAATTAATAATCTGGATAATAATGTTCTGAAGTGCTTGTAGGCAAAAAATATTGTTTAGAAAGGCTGTATCAGCAAAGCGTACATTATTATGACTGAATTTGTAATGTTATCAGAAGAGAAATGGTCAGATATATCAAGGTCCAGGCTGCTGATGTTAAATTTGAAGTTTGTTTCTCTTTGCGTGCTTCCACTGAAATCGCTAACTTGAATTCTTTAAGTGAAGAACACTAACTGAATGCAAATGACTTGCCAGTTTCAGATTCACGACATTTAAAAATGGACTGGTTAATTCGAGTTTTCTGAACTCAGAGTTTCTCTGTCTTCTATGGTGAAGCGCTAGCCTGTGTACAGACATAAAAGGACAATTTCTTTCGGTTTGCTCACACATTTTCTTGCGGCTATTCTAACAAGGGAACCTTACGAACCAAGGTCCGGGGATTTTCGCCGGACTGGTTCCAAAAGAGAGGGGACGGGGTAGGAAGTCAGAATGTGAGATTATTTTTTCGAAGCAGGAGTGTGAGAGAAAGGAGAACGGGTTAAGGATGAACTGGTGCTTCGGTCCAGTAAAACTGTACTCGTTTTCTTTTGCCAGTTTTTCATAAACGAAAGCAGAGAATGAAGTGAAACTTACCATGATTATAGGTAATGCTGTTCTACACTAGAAGCGACTAGTGTGAAGCATCGTCAATGTTGCCAGCTGTAGACATTCACAGTGTTGCCAGAATATTAAAATCCCGAAAATATCGGTGAAGGCAGGGACTATAACGATTAAGTCAACGTCATTTACTGACAAAGTATAGTTTATTCTAGTGCTGTGTACTACTTCGCCAATACTGTTGTAATAAGCACAAAAAGAAAGCAAAATAACACAAAACTGCAATGATGCGAACTACAAATGAAATCAAGATATTAGTTGAAAATATATGATAATTGGTCATCAAATGCTGTTGAGTCCATTGTTATAGGCACTCGCTCTCCTTTCTTCTCTCTTTCCTTTTTCAGTGGACAAGTACGCTAAAACGAAGTTCTTTCCTACTTTCTTGCTTTCACCTTTCCTTTTCTATGTCTATAAAAATATTTATGGGATGAAATATTACAATTCTTGTGGAGTGCTGATAAACCTGTTGTTCATTTTTATAGGGATTCTAATGTTTTCTTTTATTTGTCGTTTCAGGATGAATCCGAAAGTGGTCATTCACCTGCTAGTTCAGAAATTTGGCACATCTGGTGACGCACCATCCATTGCAGATCGGGAAATGTTCTACCAGATATGTGCCGAGTTATTGGATGAACGAGTGATCGTTGAGCGGTATGTATCTCTGACATATGAGGACGCCTCAGACCTGGATGTTGACTCAACTGATCGTGAATATGGTGATGAGGATATCGACATGACATCGCAAGCCATATCAACACAACATGTGCCGAAAGTGTCGGATGAAGAAGAAACGCCGTCATCTCAAGGCAGTAGCTCATCGTATGTTCCGTCACCGGAAAGAAAGAAGAAAGGAGTCAGCGAACTGTCAGAAGAATACAAAGAACGAGCATTCCAGTACTGGACAAGCACAGTTGGAGGAAAGAGAAGGTCTCTGGTATCTGTTCGATCCAAGTTTTCAAAGATCAAATCGATTGGCGTGCTGCAGAACTATGAATGATCGCCAGAAAATATGACGTCGCGCGTAAAGATGAGTACTATAAACACCAGAGTGTTTGATCACTTCAAAGAAATGTCTGCACGCAATGCCATAATTCACGACAGAACAATCAGACAGTGGGCATTGCAAATCAAACGCCAGGTTGATCCAGATGATAAACTGAATTTCAAGGCATCAGATTCATGGATTTACACGTTTAAGAAAAGAAACAGGAACGTCTCGCAATAAATTACTCATAAAGTGTCAAAGACCTGCGCCTCAAAAGAGGAGGATATACAGCGGAAACAAGATGAATTCGTCAGAAAAATGAAATCCTTGTTCATCGAACGACATTTGGTTCCCAAACAGATCCTGAACACCGATCAAAGTCGTTTCGAGAAAGAAATGCATTCAGGACAAACACTTCGACCAATGGGCTTTAAACGAGTATATGCAACTGTAGGATCTACGTCGGCAAAGACGCACTCATACATGATAATGCCTGTAATCTCAATGGACGGAGATCTACATTCGCCGATGTACATGCTTTGTGCAGAAGCCAGCCGGAAATTTCCTCAAAGCAAACCAGCTGACCCATCAAATATTATGTATTTTGCTTCTGGCTCTGCTAACATGAAAAAAGAAGATCAGAAGAGAATGCTAACCAATGTATTCTGGCCAAGTGTGTCTACTTTATACGAAGAACCCATGCTTCTACTTCTTGATTCGTGGTCAGCCAATACGGATGAAGTGTTAATCAAATCAACAATTCCAGAAAGCATTAGTGAATTTGAATGGCATTTGATTCCACCAGGATGCACAGGACTCATTCAGCCACTGGATGTCTATTTCTTCCGCCCGTATAAAGCATTTGTTCAGTTCGTGACTGATGCCATTATCGCGACAGAAGAGTTCAACATCTGGCATCGGGACAACTTCATTCATCTCCAATCCTTCACTCATTATCAGTTTTCGTTCCCAATGTTTCGAAACATGATCAAGTATGCATGGTACAAATCAGGATATCTGGACGAAGAACCGGAACCATTCAGGATGCCGATGCAGTACTGCTGTGACACTGTTGGCTCTGAAGTTTGTTAATCAGATCAGTGCAGCGCTTTTTCATTCATGAGATGTGCTCATTGTAACAACACGTTTTGTCTTAATCATCTACCCATTGACAATCTGCATATAAATTGCACTTAACTCGAATTTTCTGTTGATTATTTCAGGATTCTTGTTGATTTCGCTTATTACCACTGAAATCAAAATAATATTGGCGAAGTAGTGCACAGCACTAGAATAAACTATACTTTGTCAGTAAATGACGTTGACTTCATCTTTATAGTCCCTGCCTTCATCGATATTTTCGGGATTTTAATATTCTGGCAACACTGCGAATGTCTACAGCTGGCAACACTGATGGTGCTTTACACTAGTCGCTTTTAGTGTAGAACAGCATTATCTATAATCATGGTAAGTTACACTTCATTCTCTGCTTTCGTTTATGAGAAACTGGCAAAAGAAAACGGGTACAGTTTTACTGGACCGAAGCACCAGTTCACCCTTAACCCGTTCTCCTTCCTCTCACACTCCTGCTTCAAAAAAATAATCTCACATTCTGACTACCTACCCTGTCCCCTTTCTTTTGGAACCAGTCCGGAACTCCCCGGAACTTAGTTCGTAAGGTTCCCTTGTAAGAATTAACTGTTTTTACATAACCGTGCCTGCTAATCTGTAATTTGAAAGGCGACAACAGAAAGAAAATTACAGATGTTCATTACGAACGGAATTGAGCATGTATACCAGAGTAAACAAGTGTAAACACTGGGACACCTCACACAACCAATGTCAATACTCAGATTAACAATGAATCTTTACAGTGCGCGCTCCAACACGAAACCGGCCTGGATATCTCCTCAAAACTGGGACGTCTGGCAAACCTAAATATACATAATACATAGTTATAATACAGCAGATACTAAAGAGTAACATAAACCATATTTTCAATAATAAACAATATTACAGCTCTTCAGCACGATAATAGAGAATTTACTTCTAGAATCTACAATCAATTCAAATTGCTGAGCAAACAACCTTTTTATAGAGACAAAAAAGGTTAATAATCTCTAACGTAATCAGTCTCTCACACTCAAAAGTTTCTTTATTAGAGCTGGCAATCACACAAGGAAGTACTCAAACTCATCGTCAACGTTTGCTTTCACTTCTGACAAAAGAACAAACGGTACGTACATAAAGAGATAGCCTAAGCGATTATTGAGAGGGAACACCGATTAAATTGGAAGTTGATGAAGAAGACTAAGCTCTCTAAGAAGAACCAACACCTTTATGATTTTTTATTTAGAAATTATTTCAGGGTCTTTTGTTATTAAAATTGCATTTATTTATGGTTTTTAGGCATCTCAGGCTTTGGCCATCCAAGATTCTTAATAAATGATATAGATTACGTTCACAATGTGATCAGGCATCATTTAGGGAAAATCCCATAGTAGGGAAATTTTTTCCACATACGGAGGAAATTTGCAAGTAGGTCGTACGGTACTTTCTGATCTAAGTTACAGAATTATTTCGGCATATTCGGCTTTTCTCAGCATTCGAAAGAACAGTGCTTGCAGGCAGACTCTCTAACAAACTCCTCCTAACGAGGAGGTGTCACGCCTACCCCAAATTCTCGAGCACATACTCTAAACTTCAAAATGTTTACGGCTAAAAATCGATATATAAACAAAACAAAACTCTATCTATATTTCCCCAATTTTGATTTTCATATTCACCCAAAACTGGAAACCCTGGGAGAATTCCCACTTACAAAAGAGTCGACTCACTAACATGAATATTAAAATTTCCCACATAAGTATAAATGGTGTGATGGCCATATCCAGACGTAGCAAATACATCGCTCCGAAATCTTAGTACCATCCCAACATTCAGGTTTCCCTGGACAATTAAGATATTCGGTGTGGGTATGTTTAAATACAGAAACCCTGTTTTTTTAAGTTATTATCTAAGTACTGTGAGTCTTGGAAAATTTCTGCTGGGCAGTATTCTCTTCCTTAGTAATAATTAAATTTCCCACCATATATGGATGGAATGTATACTGTATATATGAAAAAAGAAGCACATAAGCTTCTGAAGTAACAAAAGAGACTCACGTTGGGAGTTACTAAACAATTTTTAAAGCTTTACGAAACTAGGAAATGTTCAGTCTCTGGCGTATGCTAAAATCACTTTCCATGATATTACAGCAGTAACCTCGAAGAAACAGGCCAATATATGCATCATTTAGCTTGGAACACAACAGCTCCAGTGAGGAAGGATTTTTACTTGTTCTACGAAGACAACCTGACAGCGTAGAATCCAATATACATACACTGCAGCCAGTCTGGTGAGTGAGGGTGGGCAGGCAAGGGGACGCTCTCGGATGAATGGAGCAATTGCTTATGTACGTACAGAATAACGGGATAAAATTAAACTAAAAAAAAAAAAAAAAAAATGTCGGAACGAAGGACGTGGCGGTTGACTTATAGGAGAACTTTCTCTTGAGCGGCAAAGAGCTGGCTGCCTAAACCTATATATGTGTAGTCCATTATCAAAGCCGGCCTTGTCCAAACGCTATAAATGTTATGAAATCGACAAAAGTATTTGTAATACACTTCTTATTTTTCAAACCTAGGGAAAATTTGCAACTATGATATAGATTTTGTTTCAAGTAATTCTAATTTAACGGTGTATATCACTCCCGCGATCTTGGTATGACGTTTCCATTGATTTACATGGGGATTGTTTTACTAGTCTTATGTCTCTCAGCAGCGTAATTTTTAACTTCTGTTTTCGCCTAGTGTTTCGTCATATTTTCCTTGACCCACGCTGATTAATAGAAATGCAATATTTTACACACGAACAGTATAATTACCTGTTGGCATATTGTGATTTATATGGTAAACTATTAATAATACATTAGGCTATATATTTAAAGAAACTTCACAAACCAAAACTCTACAAGAGTAAAAATAACCACCAAGGTACATTTTGTGAAAGCGGAACTTGAATATTTACTTCTGAGAGACATAAGACGAGTAAAAGGATTCCCATGTAAATCAATGGTAAGGTCATACCAAGGTGGCGGGGGTGATCTACACCGTTAATGGAATAAAATTTGTAATTAAAGGCTAATTGAATGCCATTAACTATTATTTTGTGTCCTCTTTTGCATTTTGAAAGCAAGTTGAGTTTCAATCTACATTGTATCATCATCATCATTATATTCAGCCGTTTACTATCCACTGCTGGATGAAGGCCTCCCCCTTTTCTTTTCACATATCTCGGTCTGCTGATATCCTCACCCATGTAGCTCCTAAAAATGCTTGATTTCATCTACCTATCTTACATTTGGACGTCGTCTCGGTCGTTTCTTTTCTCTAGGAGTCCAATGTAGTACATTTGTCGTCCACCTTCCATCTGTTCGTCTAGCTATGTGACCGGCCCATCTCCACTTCATCTCCTTTGCAGTCTTGATTACATCCTCTAACTTTGTACGCGATCCATTCATTTATCTTCCTGTCCCTCCTGGTTACTCCTAGCATGCACCTATCCATTGCTCTTTGTGTGACTCTCAATCTTTGAGTCGTTTGCACATTCAATGTCCAAGTTTCGCAGCCGTACATCATTACAGGTAAGACATATTGATTATAAACTTTACGCTTCAGACACATTGGAAGTTAGCTTTTGAAAATAAAGTGTAGTCTTCCAAAAGAACTCCACGCCATTTTACATCTTCTATTTATTTCATCAGTCAACTTTGCATTCGATGTTTTAAGCTGGCCTAGGTAAACATACTCATCAACTATGCCTATTGTCTCTCCGTTAATCTTCACTTCCTTCTTTGCAGCATGTTGGCTATATATTACTTTTGTTTTACTTAAGTTCATTTTAAGGTCTATTTTCGAACTCTCGTTACTCAGTTCTTCCATTCTGGTTTGTAGTTCTTCTGCACTTGAAGCAAACAGGACTATATCATCAGCGAACATTAGGTGATGAAGATATTCGCCATTAATTTTTATTCCAACTTCATCCCAGTTTAAATTCTGGAACACTCTCTCCAGGACCGCACAAAACAGTTTTGGAGAAATTGAATCTCCTTGCCTTACCCCTTTTCCAACTTTAAATTTTTCACTGTCTTGATGCAGTCTAATGACAGAAGTGGCAGTCGAGTAAATGGTTCGCAGTAACATGATGTATGCACTTTCGATGCCTTGATGTTCAAGTGATTTAAGTACTGCTGACAAGGAGACCGAATCGAAAGCTTTTTCAAAATCTATGAACCCCAAACATAGTGGAAGTTCATATTCATTAGTCCTTTCCATAACTTCATTCAATGTTTGTATGTGGTCCATTGTGCTAAATCCACGACGAAATCCGGCTTGTTCCCTTCCCTGGTTGAAATCTAAGTCTCGTTCAATACTATTCAAAATAATTTTGGTGAACATTTTGTATAGGACTGACAGTAAACTAATTGGTCTGTAGTTTTCGACTCGTTTTTTGTCCCCTTTCTTGTACAACAAAATGAGAACGGCATTGTTCCAACTTCTGGGTATTTCTCTCTTCCTCAGGCATGTAGAGAATAGTTTAGCAAGTTCCTCTTTCATTTTTTCACCTCCCCATTTAAACATCTCTGCTGTGAGTCCATCTTCTCCTGGCGATTTTCCGTTCTTCATCCCTCGAAGCACTTTATCCACTTATTCTTTCATTACGTCTAGGACTTCTACAATATTTTCTTCTGAGTCTACATTTCCTAGCTCTTCCTCGGAGTAGTACAATTCTCTGTAGAAATTTTCAAATATGTTTATAATTTGTTCCTTATTTCGTGTTACGGTCCCGTCTGGTCTCTTAACTGCAATTATTTGCTTTTTCCCTATCATGAGCTGCTGTTTGACTTTCTTCAAACTCTTGGTTTCCTCGATTGTATTTCTAACAAGATTTTTGTTATATCTTAGTACACCCTCTCTTATTTTCTTTCTTACGGTTTTGTTTAGTTCTATGTACTCAATCCTCTTTATGCAGTTTTCCTCTTCTTTCATTTCCCTTTTTTCTTCATCAAGAGTTTAGTTTCTTCTGAGATTTTGCTCCCTTTTTTTCTTTCTGGTACCTGCTATTTCCTTGGCTGTTTCTCTTATTATCTCAGTCAGTATTTTATTTCTGCTATCGATGTCTTCTTCATCCTCTAACTCTTCCAAGGCGCTGACTCTGTTGCTTAGTTCTATATCGAATGTCTGTCTGTGTTTTCCAAGATTTTCCAGATCTAAAACAGACGATTTTCCTGTGATAAGCTTCTTTCTCTCTAGTCTAGTATTTCGTTTCAGCTTACATCTCACCATCCTATGATCACTCGAGATTTTGAAACTGTTGAGAACAGACACGTCTTGCAGAATTCCCTTGTCTGATAGAACGTAGTCTTTTTCGTTTTTGGTCCCATATTCCAACAAAACTTTTATTTCGTTTATAGTACATTAATGTGGCGTGCTTTTAACTATTATGGTATATTGAACTGTGCCTTAGATTATCTTTCCAAGTTAATTGCATACGAATGTACTTAAAAGCAATTAGAATAAAATTAACTAAGTTTCTTTTGTTGTCATTTGTATGTTGAAAATAAATTGAATTTTAAATTATAGTTCAACTAACATTTAATTTAGTTATTAGAGCATTAATATGAAGTGTTTTCAACTTTCCTCCTCAACTATGACAAAGATTTCACTTTATATGCGTTTTCCTAAGGCGAGACTTTACACTTATTCAGAAATACACATTTAATAGTGCAGCGATCGTCAAAGTGTTAGAGAAGGAAAATGCACATAAGAAAGAGAGACGTAAAGTATTCTTTATTCTTATTCTTACATGATGGTGAAATGACGGGTATGGATTTGTGGCTGTAATGTAGACTGCCCTTTACATCTTTTTAACATAAAGGGAGTAGCAAAAGAGTAGTGAATCTCAAGGTGGCTTCGTAGATGAGTGGTCTACATGTCGAGCTACCGAAGACGAGTGCGGAACGTTCCAGGTTCATACCCCACAGCAGACGGTTGGATAATTTACTGCTGGAAAATTAATACTATATATCATGATGAAAGCAATGGACAAAATGCAGCTAAATGTGTATACCAATAAACAGCAGCCATGTTCTGTTTTGGCCAACTGAACCCGTTTCTTTATCGTCCGCTTCTTGATTTCAGCATGTTTCTTCTCAACCATTATTTAACGTCGATCAAACCGTTGAACAGACGGGCATTTCGATATATTTACAATGTTAAAATTACGTTTCGGGACTAACGTTTAATCCACATATTTTCAACGTATGTGTACTACTAGGAAATAATAATAATAACTGCTAGAAAATAAAAAAAAATATGAATTAAACTTAGAAATATAAAAAAAGGTATCATTTTATGTTTACTTAAAATATCTATATATGAATGTATTTACAAACAAGGAATCTCTTTTTGATTTTCATACCGCATAAAATAAATAAACTTTATGGCACAATACTTCACAAATATAGTAATGTTGAGACATGAACTTACAGTTTAGTAAAACAATTTTATTACTCTTGATATTTTCATGTGCATATTTCTTTTGCGCTTTTTCTGCACGAAAGCTAGTACAAAGAATATGTGTATCTATTTTTCATCGGAATGTAATTTTTAATATCATCTGCATTTCAGCGTATCTGAATTGTCATACAGAAAGAGACCTTATAAATTTAAAATAAATATGTTCTTTGTATTTCTAAATTCTATAATACAATGTTTACTTTCCTGGAATCCCCTCATGTTACGTTAAATTCTGCGTTCAATTGCTTAAATATTTACGGAGATCTGATTTGCAATCAGCTCACCTATACAACTTCAAACTTTTAAGAGCGTTTTCTGCATTTTGTGTTGTCTTCCCATGCTAAATCAAGAGAGCGAAATTTCACTCGATTTGAGCGTTTATTAATAAGTCGTAAGAAAGAAAAGTAATGTATTTATGAATGAAAAATAAAATTAAGCTCTGGGAAGATTTGAGCCCGGTACGTTCTGACCAGATATCCATCACCTTACCCCCTCAGCCAGCCAATAGGAAAAGTAAGCCTTGGAAATGGTTTCTTTCGTCTCGTCAGGTACTTTAAAACAACGATCAAAGATTTATTGTACATATCTTACTCCTGACATCTTCGTGTATATTTTTCTCACAGAAACATGTTTAATTTTTCTGTTGGCATATTAACTAAACGGAACACTATAAATTTCACAGTATAGCTGAGTCTTTCAATAACCTTTGCAGTAACAAATCGCGGAGTGTAAAGATGACTATAGTAGCCATGATACAATGTAAATCACTATAAAAACATGAGAAATAAACCACTCTAAAATGATAAATCGCTCCTTCAAGTGTGAAGGATAAATTACATCCAAATACATCGGCATTCCATCAAGAAATATCACATTTTTCATCCAAAACAAGGGCATTTCCTTCGAAATCACTCTTTTTGATTGAAAATTCCGCTCTTTAAAAAAGTGTTCCTTTTTCCGCTTTAAAAGAGTGAAAATTTACTTTTCATTTAGTGTGTGAGACACCACATATAACGAATGTGAATTCCATAGAAAATACTTCGTCTTTTAATCCAAAATATGTCATAATTAAGTTACTAAGACACGCTAGCATACACAGAAATAGCTGGCAGGGAGGTCAAAGTACATTTAGTATAGTCAAATTTCATCCCGAAGAATCCTCTGTCAGTTTCAGTTTCAAATAGCTTATGACGAAATATGAGAAAAGGTGTTTATGAAATTACTTTCATTTTTCTCTTTTGTTTCACTAATTAAACTTGAAGTTTCTCATTACACCTGTTAAGTAGATGACTTCGCAGTCTTGCATGAAATTACTGGTTGCAGGTTAATCAAGATTCTGCTTTTGAAGTGTTAATATCCACTCTCTGTTGGAATGCATAAATTCATTATTCATTTCTAAATTTAAAAATATTAACTTGGGTATTTTAGAAGTCTCTCTTTCTCTCTGTATCTCTTTGTATCTCTATTGTAATATCTATGAAATTCTGTCTGCCCCTATTAAAAATATTTTAGAGTTAAATAACGACTCATTATCAAAAAATTACAAAAAATAAATAATTTGTTCAGCTACACGTGAGGTAGATTAAAGTAAGAGGGGGGGATTTATGCCGTTATATGAAATATTTACATTCGGTTGTGGAAGCTAACATTGCCATATCTTTTCTCTTTGCTAATTTGTTTTGTACTGTTTCAATTAACCAGCTTATACAGAGTGTTTTGAAAAAACTGATTGTCAGAAATTAAGAGATGAATTTCCAAAAACTCAAACAAAACATATGCTCATTTGAAGAAATGTAAAATCATGTGTATTTTGGTATTTAGGCGCACATAAATGTTTTGCGGGATCTTCACCAGTGGCGTCATATCTTGAAAACTATAAACGTAAGATGTGTCGGTTTGGTAAATGACAGTAAAATTTGCATTAACCAATGGCTACTTTTTAATCTTTTCCATCTGAAGAATTCAGCTTTCAATTCAATACCATCATTTCAGACACCCTGTATATGGTCTATATCATCATCATCATCATATTCAGACAGTTTCTATCTACTGCTGGATGAAGGCCTTTTCTATCCACAAATCTCTGTCTGCTGCTATCCGCATCCATGTAGCTACTGAAAATGTCAAATTTGCATTTAGACATAGTCTCGGTCTTTTCTTTTCTCTTGGAATCCAATGTAGTAAATTTGTCGTCAATTTTCTATCAGTTCGTCTAGCTATGTGACCGGCTCATCTCCACTTCATCTTCTTTGCAGTCTTGATTACATCCTCTACCTTTGTGCGCGAATCCATTCATTTGTCTTCCTGTCCCTCCTAGTTATCCCTAGCATGTATATATACATTGCTCTTTGTGTGACTTAATCTTTGAGTCGTTTTCGCATTCAATGTCCAACGTTCACAGCCGTACATCATTACAGGTGAGACACATTGATTATACATTTTACGCTTCAGACACATTGGTAGTTTGCTTTTGAAAATATAGTGCAGTCTTTCAAACGAACTCCACGCCATTTTACATTTATTTATTTCATCAGTCAACTTGACATTTGATGTTTGAGCTGCCCTAGGTAAACATACTCATCAATTATGCCTATTATCTCTCCGTTAATCTTTATTTTCTTCTTTGCAGCATGTTGATTGTACACTACTTTTGTTTTACTTAAATTCGTTTTAAGGTCTATTTTCGAATTTTCATTACAGTTCTTCCATTCTACGTCTGTACCCCTCCTTTCTTATCACGTGTTCGTGCAAGTAAGGAAACGGTATATACGTAGAGAAAATGTTAATCCAATTAGAAGTTTTACGATAACATTATGGAATGAGAATATCAGCAACCCCCCCCCCCCCAAAAAAAAAAAAATAGAAACCGTTCTTAAAAATCAAGATTTGATTTCGAAAGTCTTATCCTCCCTTTCAGCAGGAAATGAAGAATAGTCCCACAATATCTCACGAAGCTTCTTGAACTTCTCACCAATCGTAACGGGAGAAGGCTAACTTGCCATTTTTGTCGTCTGCTTCGGGTGTCTCCGTTAGTAGTCGGAAGACTCACCATTCCAATGTTGCCGAACTGAGGTTACGGCTTCGAGCGTAGTAGAAATATCGAAGCTATTGACAGACAATGTCGAACAATAAAGATGAAAATTGGCAACGATATGCACGTCATACTTTTTTTTAGTACTCTCGTTTAGAGCAAGTGCGGTCCTCATGTAGACCAACCTCAAACTTTGAGCACCTATTCCGCGATCGTATTTCAAAGACTCGAGAAAGTCATTACATTAATTAATTCGCAGAAGATCGACGAAATTGCTGTCCTAATCTACCCAAGTTATAAAGCACATGATTTAGGAAATAATTTAACTGACGAATCGTAATCACCAATGACATCAAACGACCTGTTAAAGTTATGTTATATGAACATTAACTCGTTGATATTGACTTTAAAAGCACGCGAAAAGAGCCCATGAAAGTCTTAAGAAAATAAATCTAAAGTTCAGTGAAGCAATATTCTGTATATTTTCTCAGTTCTTGTTTATTTTTGCCGATTGATTTTAGCCATTCCTTTGATGGAGAATGTTTTGTCATTGCAAAATACAGTGGCAGTCATTCGAAAGAATCCGAATCATGGAGAAAAAATCAATAAACTGAAAATAGCAAAGAAGATCTCAAGAAAAACTAACAAATTGGTTAAGAAGTGCAACGACCTTGCTTAGTAGTTGTATAAATGAATAAACAGATGGCGCAAACTGTCATGATAAAAGGCTGTTACGTTTCGTTGTGAGAGTCTTTTCTTCTTCCTGCATCTTCTTCTTTTCTTTTTCACTTTGTCCTATACATAACACCTGCGTGTTGACAGCGTTGCTAACTAATTCAACTTAAATTATTGAAACAACACTCGAAAAAATACCGTAAATACATTTCTTTTTCGCAAAGTCATGATTAGGGCCCGGAAGTTGAGGAAAAATCCTTTTCTTTACGAGTGCCCAAAGACGAGGCTTAACATATGTTCATTTTGGGTCATTGTAGACCAGAAAATGCTGGGTTTTGTTTGTCCTTCTTTGCCTTTTTCGGCGTTTTTTTGCTTATTGGTCTTTTTTAAAGCTTTTTATGGGTCTTAACGGATTTTTTTGCACTTCGACTACATATTTACTGGCCATTCTCAACTCGAATCACCACCTCAGTCCCGGGCGGTTGCCTGGGACGCAGCCGTCAGGGTAGAAGGAACCTAAAAAAATTTAGAAAGTGTTTTGTACTTTTTCTGTACAGTTGGATCATATTTTTTTTCCACTAAGGAGAAAAGGGAATTTCGTAGCACTAGGGTGCGTGTTGTATGTTTAGAGCTGGATGGCAGGAACTTCGCGCAGACCATAACGGCTGCTTGAGACTATATTGCAACTCAGAATCGCATTAGTACCCACCCCTCCCTCTTTTTGAAAAATGTCTTTTAAATTATTAAAATCACTAATAAAATGTAAACTATAGGCTAGGAAAGGGGCAAAAAGTCTCTTTGCCCGGGTGAAAATTTTGCCTTGGACCGCTCCTGGAAAAGGCCCAGTAACAAAAATATTTTAATACGTCGTGCCAGTCAAGGCTGCCGAATTCACATCCGGCGGGGAAGTCATCTTGTTCTTCACCTACAATTTAAAACATGAAATATTCTAATCGTTTTTAATTACGTGCCAACTGATACGCGGATCAATTATAATTTCAGGGTGTTATGGCCCAATGTGGTGTCCTGGGCTCCTCCAAATGTATCCTGGCTCCGGGTGTTCTCCAAAAGTGTTCAAAATGTAGGACTTAACTTAGACAACAAAAGCAATGTAACAAAAATGAAAACTAAAAGACAAAGCAAAGCATTTCATTGATAGTTTTTTTAAAGCTGTATATTGTATACCACCAGAAGTTTGTATTTTTTAAGCATTATATTCATTAAATATGTAATTCTAATTAAATTGGATCTTATTTTTAAGTCCTTTTTTCCCATTTTTAGGTCCTTTTTTAGATATTTTTAGGTCTTCTTATAGGTCTTTTTAGGCAGTTTTTAGGTCTTCAACTTCCGAGCCCTAGTCATGGTGGGTACCGGAAATATTCCGGGGCGGACCAAAACCAGTACTGCTGCCTTGCAGTTAGTAGAGGGATCTACAAAGGCTAGGGGACGATAACCCCGAACAAAAATATCATGGTGAGGGGAAGCAGCATCACCATTACCACTCTGAGGCTGAAGATGAATGACATCGGCAAGGCTCAGAGATGGACAGAGGGCGACATCTTGAATGTCTACCTTTACTGCGAGGTCGTAGAGCTGACAACTCTACACCGCTAAAACATGTCAAGAAATAGTAACATATGGTTCATGGATTCTCCTGGGGTAAAATATTCCGGAGGTAAACTAGTCCCTCATTCGGATCTCCGGGCTGGGACTGCTTCAGGGGGCTCTATGAACAGGATTAAGAAAGACCTTAGAATAGGAACATGGAACGTACGAACATTATACCAAACGGGCGCTCTTCAGGTGGCGGTACACGAGACCGAAAAGTACGAGCTAGACATATTAGCGATACAAGAAGTTCGGTGGGAGGGTCAAGATAGTATCCCACAGGGCAAGTACACTTTCTACTACGGGGGAACACAGTCTCACGATTTCGGAACAGGGTTCCTCATTAAGAATAGTATCCTTCAGGCGGTTCAGAATATAGAGTTCGTAAACGAAAGACTATCGTACGTTACGATACGTACTCGATGGGGCAACACGGTTTTATTAAACGTCTATGCTCCGACCGAGGTGGCTACTGATAACGACAAAGATATATTCTACGATGAGCTAGAAAGGTTGTTTGACCGATTACCGAAGTATAATTCGAAAATTGTGTTGGGTGATTTCAATGCAAAGGTAGGGAGGGAAGAAAAATATAGACCTACTATAGGCAAATACAGTCTTCACGAAAAGACCAACAACAATGGAGAAAGACTGATAACTTTCGCGATTTCGAAAAACTTACTGGTAAAGAGCACGTACTTTGAACACAAAGACATACACAAATACACGTGGGTATCTCCGGACGGCAAAACTCTCAACCAGATCGATCACGTATTAGTAGACAGACGAAGACACACCAACATAATGGACGTTAGGTCGTACAGAGGAGCGGAAGGTGACACCGACCATCAATTAGTGATCACAAAAGTAAGGGAAAAGTTATGCATCGCGAACAGAGAAAGCAAGGGATCAAAACAACTGAAATTCGAAGTGAAACTATTAAATAATCCGAGCATAAGAGCAGATTACCAACTCGAACTCTCAAATAGGTTCGAAATCCTAGCCGACTCGAGTAATAATAATGATGATATTAATAGTGAAATTGATGTAAGTAAGATGTGGGAGGCAATTCGTGAAACAATTAAGAGCGCAGCGAAGGAACGCGTAGGTGAGAAGAAACAACAGAAAAACAAACCTTGGTTTGATGA
>JAGDQP010006342.1:30488-72866 GCA_022664845.1 Lepisma saccharinum | reverse complement strand
TTCAGCGAGCTCAAAACTTTTATTTTGTAAATTGTGGCTTCAATTTGGTCTTACACCGAAAATGTAGTGATACTGGAACCTTGGAGAGTTGAATTTAATATATTCAGAAATGAGGAAATATCTGACACATGTGTGGAAAGCAAAGAAAACTTACTTAAGCAGTCCTTTAGTTTTGGTTCCAGTGTTTCAAACAATCAGAAAAAAATTGTCACCTCCTAACGCGGCTCGAGTAAGCGAAGCAGATCTTTACCACACGATAACCAGCTCAGAATGTAAGTAGTAGCACACAAACGTTGAAAATACGTGGATTAAACGTTAGTACCGTTAGGAACGTTATGTTATCGTTGTAAACGTACCGAATTGTTCGCTTGTTCAACGGTTTATTCGACATTGAAAAATGGTTGAGAAGAAATGGGTTTAGTTGGCCAAAACAAAGCATGAATGCTGTATATTGGTATAAAAACATTTAGTTTCGTTTTATCCGTTGCATAAGGTGTTAACTGTACAACAGTAAATAATCCCAGCGGCTGCTGTGGGGTTTGAACACAGGAACGTTCTGCACTTCTCGTTGGTGGCTCGTCGTTTTACCTCTCATCCATGGATCCACGTTGCGAGTTAGCTGCTCTTTTACGGTATCTGTATTAACAGGTACTCTAGAATGGAGTTGCTAAACGCGTTGTTCACCATCATGTACGAAAAAAAGAAAAATACTTCTTTCTTTCTTATGCGCAGTTTTTCTTCTTTAACACTTTGATCATCGCTGTAGTATTAAGTTTGTATTTTTAATAAGTGTAAAATGTCGCCTTAGAAAACACATATAAAGAGAAATCTGTCATCGCTTAACGCCCTATTAACGAAATTAAGTGTTCGTTGAAATATAGTTTAACATTCAAGATTTTCAATATCAAATGAGAATATGAAAAATTTAGTTAATTTCATTGTATTTGCTTTTAATTATAATGTTTAAGTAATTAAATTAGAAATACAGTGTGAAACGAAATCTAGGACATAGTATGAATGATAGTTGAAAGTACGTCGGGTCATATCAAAGAAATACTGTCTTGTTGAAATATGGTTTAAAATTCAATCTGTTTTCAACGTGCAAATGAGAACATCAAAATTAGTATGTGTCATTCAATTAGTTTTTAAATATGTTTTTGACATAACTTGAGTAAGAAATGCATTAAATAAAATCTATTATTCCACAGTTGAAAATAACATATTGAATACACGTTGTATTAACGTCTGATCAAAGCAATGCCGTCTTTGTTGAAATATGGGCATATATACTAAAGGTATGTGTTTCAACCGATAACGAATAATCAACGAAATAAACCTAAAATCAACGTCGATAACACGTATGTGTGCTACTGGGCTTTTAACAACGCTATGATCGCGCGGATAAAAGAACTTATACTTGACGATGTTACCGCCCATACAATTCATTTTATCTTTATCTTATACTTGACAACAGGAGGATTGGTGATTTGAGTTCTGCACTGAACATTAGTGCTCGTAGCATGCAAACCACCACCTACGATAAACTGCACTTCAGCAAGATCTGTGCCATATGGGTGCTGCCTAAACATGTGTTTGATGAGTAAGACAGGCGTGTGGTAATAGGGGACAATGCATGAATTCATCAACATACGCCAGAATGCAAACGTACCAGCATGGAGATACAATGATTCGTCTCGACCAAATAATTCAAAATCGTGCCATCAGGGTTCAGATAATGGCTACTGTCTTATGGACATAAACGATAATATTGTTCTGGATTTCCTAGGAGGTTCTCAAACCATCAATGCAACCTACTGCAGCGATCTCCTGAAAAAGTCCCTTAAGCCAGCACTAAGAAAGAAGAGATCACAATACCTCAACCTTGCCTAATTGGTGATCATGGAAATATTGACGGAATTGGGATGGGACTCAGATTTAGAAAGTTTGCAAATGGCGCGTCACGGCCATCAATCATTAGATTTGGTCACCTGGAGTCAAAATTCTTTCTTTTTTCAAAATTCTCAACTTTACTAGTATCCAGACTGTCACCACCGTGCTGTATTTCATCTTGGTGTCGCGAGTGCATGATTTTCTATGCATTTTGACACGCCGCCGTACGTACCGAAGACGCCACCGTAGCTGTGTGCGTATGCGAAATTTAAAGTTATTTATGACCTTTAGGTATCTGAGGCTGAGGTCGGTATAGGGGACATGAAAGGAGTCGGTCAGTCGATGAGTTGAAGATACCATCTCGGCATTTGCCCAGTGTGACGAGTGTGAACTGGAGACTTCTCGATTACATTCTCTCTCAGCCAACAAGTTTGATATCTAGAATAATATAGAAGTTAGTCTTTTCTCAATTCAAAGACCACTGCTGTTTTTTTCTCACTGGAAATCAAACTTAGGAATGTTGACATCAAAGTGAGAACATTATACTTTACACTACACTTTTTCTCTTAAGGTTGAAATTGGGTTCGATCCCAGCGGCCGACCATCCTGACTGAGGTTTTTCCAGGGTTTTCCCCTCAGTTACACCAGGCAAATGCAGGGATGACACCTTGAAAATAGGCCCTGGCAGGCACCTTCCCAAATCCTTTCCCCTCCCTTATTCCGGGCTGAGCCTTAGATGCCTAAAGGCCATAAATAAAAAATCAAATTCAAGTTCAAATTAAGGTTGAAATATACCACTCTTCATTACCATTATCTCAATATATATTTTATCAAATGTATAGACGGTGCAGGGTAATTGAACTAATTGAAATGATATTGTAAATGTTTCTTTGGTTTCTAAGTGACCTTCGGGATTTTGTTTTTCATCAAAGAAGTAAGAATAAACCTTCATTGGACTGATTGTCTTCATTCATTAACACGCAGTCATGAAGGTTAAAAGTAGTGTTTTGGAATCCTAGAGAAAGCTCCAGAATTCCACCACATGCAATGCTGTTGGAAGTTTCTCAATGCTTCTGTGAGGTTGCATAATGCATGAAGGTCTCTCCGTCATACAAGAATAAACACAGAGACCTATTTTTCCGATTCTCTCGATAGCAGGTGAACACTTTGCTTCAATATAGTACATTGAATGTGCGATACTATTCAAGGCATTCCATTAATGGTGATAATTACAGTCAAGATAGTTAAAGAGTCATACATACGCCTACAAGTTTTGAAATAACAAATAATTCATACTAATAATAGCTAACTTATTTGATCAGCGATCACGGTAGGTTTTTTTCACTTATATTGGATCAAGAATAGTCAGCAAAGTTTCGAATCTCTGTGCTAATGACATGATAAAGATGTTTTAATTTTTTTTGCCCATTTTAACATTAAAATAGCATTAAGTTTAACGTACACTGTTGTAAAGTATGTGTGGTAACAGCGATTTCTTTTTGAATTGAACTTTGGATGTTGGAAGGTAGTCAGGGCTTAGTAGATGTCATTCCGGCATTTGCCTAGTATGACTGAAGAAAATCTGTAGGAAAACTCAGTCAGGGTGGGCAGATGCTGTGATCTTGTACAAGACCATCTGATTGCTGAGCCAACTGACCTACGGCCGCTCGGTAACTGCGGTTTACTATCAATACAACATATATAGTAGGACCCAATAAGTAGAACCTTATAGTAGAACCCAATAAAGCTACTACATGACTCTTATCTCCCTGAACAAACGTCTTTTCTCTCATTACAACAACCAATCACCATGGAGTAACTACTTCAATCATGGCTAAAGGTCTGAGCTTAAAGCTGACTAAAGCTTTAAATTAAATTGAGTTTAAATTCAATTCCATTTCTAACACATGCTACAAAATCTCTTTCCGTTTTATTAGGAAAATAGCATCCAAGAAATCAAATTCGTTGTACAGTACAAATCACACTTCGTGTTCCAAATTCCGGACCATATATCCACTTCACCGTTCCATGTTCCAACATTGTCATGACAATAATTGACTTTCATGACACCATTTAATATCATTTATGCACTATATTCATTAATATAACACACACACAGAGTTCACCTGTCTACCATCAATTGCTAGAGTATCACTTAGGGAAGAACATACCAATCATCTGTTTTAACCATGCTGTGAAGTCAGTATCGCTTCGTGCTCAGTTTTCATCATACCACCTTTCATCATATGAAACTGTAATAAATAAAGCTTATAATGCACAGAATTTTAAATTGATGCTATCAAAATAAAAGATAATAAAGTATTAATATCCGTACTTCAGAGGTAAACGGCACACGTCACTTTCGTGCCAAACTCGACCTTAGTACATAGTTTTCTATATTTGTGCACGCTCATTTTGAATTTATTTTCCTAGGCTCAGGCCGAGAACATTCTCTTCCTAGAGGTATAGAATACTATATCATTGGTTGTCTTGAAAAATTGGTAATGGATAACATAACACGGTTACCAAAAATGTGAAATAGCGTGCTCAAATCAACAAATCTATGAACTGAGCTCGAGTTTTGTGAAAAGTGACATAGTTTCTGAGGTGCATATATTTAAGAGACCATCTCTTTTTCACTAATCTATATACGTTCATATATTTTCCCTATAAAGAGGATACAAAACTCTAGACTGCTTCTAAAACAAAGAGAAATAATTGTTATACCCACCTAAATATTCGAGTAAGCTTTGACGAGAAAGTTGCCAGACTACGTTACATAAACAAATAATTAATTATACATCATATGCTGCTCCATCTTCATTAACAATCCACTGGCTGCCAGTCCCCCATAATGAGACATGTTGAATCTGTTAATGACTTCTTATAATATGGAAAAACCTTAACAATAAGTAGATTTGTTTGTCTCAGTAGTATCCTTGTACCTCTACGATGAATGCAACATGTCTCATTATGTATTATCTACACGTGGTAGAGGGTGTCACGCTTGCCAAAGCGCTCTTTGTTGCTGGCTTTCCAAGCGATAATTATTAAAGTTTAATTGACTTTCGGTTTAACAGAACTAGTGGTTGATTTCTGATATTTTCACCTAAGTTTGTTTTTAAATTCTTCTAAATATGTATAAAAACGAAAATCTCACAGACAAATCCTATATCAGAAAAAAAAGGAATCGTAAATTCAATAAATTAACGTTACGGAACAAGCTCGAACACAAAGAAATCAGAAAAATGTAGCTTACATTTGTTAATCTATTAGAGAAGGAAAAAGGAAATAAGGAATATCTTCAACAATATTCACATCTAAAATATGTTATGATGTTATACTATTAAATTAAAAACTTCTATTACTCTTGTTAGCGTGCTCCAGCTTAGACCCCTTACTGTTAACGTTCTGTTGGATAGATGGCAGAGCAAAGCTTTCTAGTATTCCTAGAAAAGAAACAATGAACTCTGCAAATAATATTAAAGGCTTTTCGAAATAAATAAACATCTTGGCTTTTTTTTAAAAAGTTCAATTCTAAGTGATAATTCGAGCATATGCTAACGATCTTAAAGATTCTATTACAACTCTTCATATTGAAAGTGACCGTTCAATTTTCTAGGATAAAATACCAATTCAGTTCGTTAACACAGATACTCCATGTTTCAATTTGATTTTTGGAAGGTGCTCAGAGCAATTTGAGCCCTATCTTTGTAACAACTATAATGAAAAGATTACCGTCTGTAACGTTGCAGGTCCAGTCTCAGTCACATTTCTTCAGAGTTGAAGATGTTTTTTTTATTGGTTTTCACTCTTCTACACCTCTAACAATAAAATATTGAAGTAATCAGGAAGTTTTTTATCCTCCTAGAGAGAAAATGTAGATGAATTTCTGAACAAAATTTGATTTCTATCAAACAACTAGTTTCACGTTCCTCATAACAGCGTGCAATTAGCAAGTAGTCCCTATTCGATTTAGTTGCAGGTATCACGGGTTAATTGAAGTAATTCAAAAGTAAACGAGGACGAAGTAAAAAAAATATCTAATGTAAGTAACAAGAAGGAAGTTAATGAGGAAATAAATGTTCACTCTAAACGCAAGAGCTGTTTGTGGAAAATATGTATCTCATGATCTCGTATGTTTGAGGTTTCACTTCCAGCGTACTGGATTGTACGATCTCATCTCGACTGACAATTGTTCTTCAAACTTCAATGACCATCTTTGGGATTTTCTAGAACTCGCCTTCTAAATAAACAATATTTGAACTGTTGATTTCCAATAAGTGTTGTATAAATGAGTATAAATATTGAATATCAGTTTCTTAAAATAAATAGACCACTCGTGGCTAAGGTAATTATGCAAGTGTGGAGAAGAAATTGAGGTAGAGACGGAAGGACATGTATTATATCCTTTTCTGTTATATGCTTTCAAGAACCAACCATTGTTTACGGGTGAATAAATAAAAGTTTTGATTGCATCATTAATTCAAAGAGTTTTTCAAGCACTGTTTGTGAGAAGACGTTTCCATTCTAGTTGTTCAAATTCAAGGCCAAACATCGCTTCCAAACTCCTTCCGCTGTGACTAATTTACCTGTTATAGGTAAACAGTCTGAGAATAATAAAAAAAGAGAAAAGCAAAGCGCTCAGAGCATTTAGCAATGAAGCAAAACAACTAATTAATAATACTAATTAATTAAAAACAATTAATTATTATTATTATTAATAATAATAATAATATGAAATAGTAACAAATCCAAATACGAAATAGTTAATATATTACAGTTATTATATTTTAAAAAATCGTCTTGGAAATACGGAAAGACTCCGTGAGCTAGAGTTTTCAATAAACTTAATTCTTAGAACTAAGAAATCCAATTAACACGTATCTGGTATAACACCGTGATTTTCCTTTAATATAAATTGTTAAAACTAATAGATAATACTCCATTTAGCTCTTTATGTCCATTACTTCTTTTTGTCATAATTTTAGAAGCTTAAGTGACAAGAAACTTGTTTCGAACGAAGATAACTTCTAAACGAATGTGTTCAGTTTGATTTATTCCTTAGGTAAAGACTGTGTTAGAGAGACTTGAAATATCAATGTTGTGTCACGAAGCTTAGTATTACAAAGGTTAAAATATGGAACTATTGGTTACAAGACATACAGTATTTTGGTTAAAAATATTATTATTGAGTTAAAACTGGATCATCGAGATTTTCACCTTATAGAACTTTCCACAAAATTGTGCGTAATTTGCCAATCGCGTAAGGTACATCATACAGAAACGACAATTAGATTAAAAATAATTGTTTTGGGTATCGAGGAAAGTGGCAAAATATTCTCAGAATCTTTTAAGCAAAAATCAGAAATTGTTACTCTTAGGTCTGAATAAGGAAGACCAAAACTGAACATTTCTGTAGCCATCTTGTGATAAGCATAACTTAAAAGAAAACACTGAGTTCTGTGTAAAATTTTGCATACTTTAATAATTTACGATGATGTGGATTAGTGACTGACAATTTCTAGATTACTGACCCGCTATCTCAAAAACATAAAAAAAAACTTTCATTTTGAAGTGCAAGGGCAATGATGGAAATCATTATCTACGAAAACAATATTTGTGTTCTTAACTTTCTGTCCATACGAAGTAAAGAGAATCACTTATTCGAAGAATTTTGTGCCACCGAACCAGTAACTTAAAAGCACTCCAAATATTTTACCTCAAAATAGAAACAGTCTAGTAATATTATTGAAAAACTTTTGATAAATGAGTCTGAAAATCAACGTAATATGTCATAGAAGTAGTGAGAAAGTAGAATGGAGAAAAAGGCCTTGTGTATTCTAAAAAGAAGACATCGGAACAACAATGTAGTATTTAATTCCTGATTAGTAGATTGAAGGAACCTAATTATATCAGCGTGAAGTTTAGAGAGAAAACTAGAAAAGACGTTCAGAATTCAATGTACTGAGAATATTATTGAAGCAAAATGCTACCCCAAAGGGAAAAGACAGATCATGTTCACAAATTTAAACATACTCTCCAGGACTTGCCGTTCTATACAATGATTTTTTTTTTAAATATACGATACATTTAGTATTGAAGAATTAATCGCAAAGCAAGTACCCCACAAGCTAAATGATCTAAACAATTATGACCAACATTAGATTGAAGACATTTAAAATTATGTTTGCATTAATTCTATAAATCAAATAAAAACTTTAGATTCTCTAAGTTAAACTTACTTTCTAATAAGTTACACAAAAATATATTTTATGAATTATGCAGAATTTTCGTTTCAAATTTACTCATATAACGAAAAATTCTATCTTCTCAACTGCGATCGTGATGGATTTTCATGTAAGTAAAATACAAGTTCACATAACAACGTTTCTTCAATTTTCAGTTTTATTTATTAGAAAATACTTAAACACTGTATCAGTTTGAAATTGTTAGATCTCATTATTGCAAATGTAAATTGCTTAACACATCGCTCTGAAATTTAATGAAAATAAATCGTGGTAAATATTAAATACTGAAAGATAAATAAGATAATGAGAACATGCAGGGAATGAAAGGAAGAACTAGAATCAAGGCAGGTTTATCGATATTTGTTTGTTATATGGTAGTGACGTCATTTGATGGATATTCTGGAATAATAGTTCTCAAGATTTTCAGAATTTTATTCCACTAAACAGTCTACACACAAGCGGACCTTCGAACGGATAGTCTGTTGGCCTTTTTGCAGGCCTTTTTCTTTTCTCCATTACAGTGTTAATATGTTGTGTTATTATATTCTTAAGGTGTTTGAATTCTCTTTCTTACGCTACGAAACGTTAAAGAGGAAAAATGATTTGTGAAAAATATTTATTATATTTTCGGTTACGTTTGTTAAGAATCTTAGATCTTTTCTGCACGAGATTAAATTCTTCTAACGTAATTTTTTACATGTATCAAGTGAAATTCAGGAAACGTTAATTCGGGATTATTCTGAAGAAATATGAATTTTCCATTAATATAAACAGAAAATAGTTTCTTTTATTTAAATTTTAATTATTTAGTTAAACAAGAAATGAAAACACGCCAAATTAAATTTTGCTTGTACTAAACGGTTTCCAAGTAACAGAAAGCGTATGAAATTTCTTCCGATGGAGCACTGAAATTTTACATACCGTCTTCTGCCGTCATGTAGAGTTACACTATGAACGGATTTTTACGAAACTCACCCCCATTCGACAGCGTTGCCAACTTTTAAAAATACAATTCTTCCTAATACTTCTACATTATATCTGCACCAATTTTCCACGAATGTTCTCCGGCACCATTACGAAACAACAGCGGGGTTGAACGCTTCATAAGAAACCCAACTTCGTAGTGTTGCCAAGAAATCACTAATTCACACACTTATATAATCAAACTCAGTAAATAATGTGAACATACTTCTGAAATTTTGCATACTGTTTTTCGCCATCATATAGAGTTCCAGGAATTAGATCTTGAAACGCATCGTTACGGGTGATGAGGCAATTGTTCACTTCACGACCCCAAGCAGTCGCCGCTCCTTACTCACATGGAAACACCCGTCGTTTCCTTCTTCCAAGAACTTACAGGTCACGGTATCCCAGTGGAAAATCACGGCCACAGTCTTCTGGGACTATCAATGTGTACGCTTATTGATGTGTTGGACGTGGTGAAACTGTAAATGCCGACAGGTATTTCCGCACCCTCAACAAATTACGCAAGGCTATTCCAATGGTCCAACTTGGACTACTGTCAGACGATGTTATTCTGTTGCATGACAATGTTCGTCCGCACGAGGAAAACACTACCAAGACACCACGACTGGCTGAGGTGTTACGGCTGGGAGATAATAGACCACCCACCCTGCCGCCCCTGCGACTTTAATTTGTTTGATTCCCTGAAGCACCACCTTGAAGGAACACACCTGCAAACAGAGCAGGGGGTGGTGCATGATGTGTCAACATAGCTCAATAATTGTGACCCCCCAATTTGTTTCAATATGGAATCTTTGCATTCTCAAAGTGATGAAACCTGGACCGACGAGGTGGTTATGCGGGGCATTAATGACCAGGACATCTGCCATGCGAACACATGTAATATGTTCAAATATAGTATTTTGTTCCCGTAAGGACAGTACTTATCTTGTTTTCCAAACAAATCAATAGTTATAAGTAGTTGTAAAAAACCTTCTCGTTGCATACAAATGGAAATTGTTCCTCGGTCGACACTGGTTGTCCGACTTCCAGGAAATAAGACAAATATGAATAGGTATTTATTCCACTTTTATGGAATGTTTTATTCTGTCAAATATGTTAATCCGATTTCAGCTCTGGTTGGTAGATCGTTTGTTTAGCAATTAGAAGGTCCTGGGAAGCATGCTAGCTGCCGAAACAGGACTTTTGAGACAAATATTCACTTTACCTCAGTCTGTCTGTTTGTTTACACACAAACACACTCTCTCTCGCTCTCTCCCTCTGTATATGTGTGTTTGTGTCTGTATGAAAGAGAGAGAGAGAGAAAGAGAGAGCGAGAGAGAGCGAGAGAGAGAGAGAGAAATATTAATATGGCAAATAAATGAATGGATGTGGGGATTACAAGAATTTGGAAAGCAAATTCACAAACTTATCCCATTCCTTTCTAAGTCTTTCTACCTCTTTCACTTTTTCTGCTGAAGAGGCTATGAGGCCTCCTATTACCACCCACCGTAGTGGGTAGAGAGATTTACTAGAGATTTACGCTTCTCTCTTCTTTCGTCTTCTCTAAAGGATAAAAAAGAAAAAAAAGAAAAAAGAAACAATATATTCCCTAAAAACATGACTGCTAAACCATTCCAGTACCGAATTCAAGCACGCGCGACCAAGTATAGTGTTTTTATTTCAAGTAGCTAGCTATTTCAAGTAGCTAGTGTTTAATTTTGTTATGCTTCATAATTTGCAGTTGCCAGCATTTGATTCGGGAGAAAATAAGGTATACGCACGTTTCTGAATTTTGCTAACATCATATTCGATTTTCAACCAACTATGGTATTATGTTTCTCTTTACTTGGATGCATGTTGAGATCCCCTCGTTACCAACTAAGCACCTATGGACGCATTTTGTAGTAGGGATGGCCACATTTTCCGGAAAAACGAAATCCGGAAAATTTTCCAGAAAACGGTAGACGGAAAATTTACGGAAGACGGAATTTTTTCTGAAAACAAAAGACGGAAAATTTTCCGGATAAACGGAAGACGGAAAAATTTCTGGAAAAGCGGAAAACGGAAAATGTGATTTCCGGAAACCAGTAATTATTTTTCCGGAAATGGCCATTCCTAGCTGTGATTGAAAGATCATAACTAGACCGCACCCTCGATTTCAGCAATACCATATCAATTATTTATGGATAACTCGTTAATTAGTGATATTTTTTTTTTTATTTTAATGAATTGCTCATGAAAATATTTATTTCTCCTTCTTTCAGATCTTGGCAACAAAGTACTGGGCCATGATTGCATTAGTCCTCTGCATTATTACTTTCGCTGTATTCTTCTTATCCCCCTTTGCCATCGTTTACTATTCCTGTCGTTCTCTTTTTAAACAGAAGGCCCCTTCCTAGTCGGTTCCCCTTCGACTAGTATCGACTGCGTCCCAAACTGATCTCCCACCTTCTTGTCATCAGCCCACCCCTCTCATTCTGCTCCAACCCCCACTCATTCTTACACTCGGTCTAGCTTTCTTGAAATGGCACCTTATCACCATTTCTAATGGATTATTTTTTGATATGATCATGTATCAATGTGCTCCATTCCACGCCCTTCTCTCCAAATCATCCTATCCCGATTGTGGAAGCGCCAAGCATGAGTTTACTATTTGACTTTGTGAAGATTTACTTGGGATTCCCATATATTGTGGCAGTTTCTCTGACTAACGGTTCCAGTATTTTTACAGAATTCTTAATAATGCGGTGATAAGAGACATCTTAAATGATGCTGTGGTGCTACTATGTGCTGGATATCTATTCAGATGTAATATATTTTAAGTGGACATCGTCAGTGATGCCTAATCTAGGATCGGCTTTTGCCATAGTGATAGTGTTTCAAAATTATTTACAGGCGTCTTAAATGATGATATTGGTTAGTGGACGTCCTTGTGATGCAACTATATATTATTTTTTACGTATATTTTTATCCCAAGTTTGGTGCTTAGTGATACGTTTTTTAAAATAATTTCTCTATTGGGTCTGGTGACATCATAATTTTGATTAGCTTTATTTATATTTCGAGAGTGAATTTTTACAATATGTGACCATAATTTACTTACCAATTTATTTTCATTTGATTTTATGATTGTCCTCATCAGGAGACTGAATAACATTATGAAAGCTTCAATCAAATTCAACGTATTTCTTATTCATTAAAAAAAAATGACAGCATATATAACGGTAAAACGACTGCCCTGTGCAAGTGCAGGTCATTTCTCAAATCTATTCTTCCGTTAATTGTTACTCACTATTGTGTACCTCTGCCAATAATATGTTGAAATAAATGTAAAATATATGTAGACGATATTCTATTCTCTAACTAGAAAGGAATTTACCTCCCTGAACAATATCAGATGGATCATTAGAAAAAACTAGTTTCACCTTCCTTAGTTTGTAACAAGTTCGGTGCAGGAATCTTATTATATGGTAACTGGGATCTTGGAAGGTCAAGTAACAAATATAAATGCGAAATAACACGATGAAGATTAATAGGTGAGATAAATGTTCTCTCCAGAAGAGGTTTGGGCAAATATAACTCCTTAAAAACAATCGAAGTTTCACGTACAGGATTAGAATGGCATTTGAATTCTTTCAGTTTTAAATTGAATGAATTTATTTATGAAATTTGTAAACTCACTTTTCAACTAAAGAATATTTCTTGCAAATAATAACAGATAATCAGCTACCTAATTTGATTTCTAAGAAATGTTAAATAATTTACGGTCAAAATATATCGACCACTAATAGTTGAAATAATTGATTCATATGTGCGGAGGTAATTGAGGTAATTATAGAATAATAATAATCTGAATTGGCAACAATGAAATGGCAACAGATATGAAATGGGTAATATATTTTATGTTCCCATTGGTTAATTTAATTTAAGTATAACGGTGACGTGACTGTCGTTTCTATTCGGCTACAAACAATCAAGAGCTGTATCTGGAAACGTCTGTAAATATCAATGCAGTATTTCTAATAGTATGATGCATCGTTTGATTGCTTCTAATGCATTTTTGTGATATTCTTTTATTGATCTTAGAACAATTATTATACAATGGCAACGCTGCTTACATGATTTGTGTTTAATCTCTGAGGTTTATGCGAGCCGTTTTGTGTATCTACTCCTACAAGTTTATCATTCTCCCATAAACTAGTATTTTGCCTCATATAAATCTATAAAATCACTCAATTTCATGATATTTAAACTTCTGCATTTCCCAAAGTCTGCAACACTTTGTAGCAGGATTTGAATAGTTAGTTTATTATTTTATGTGCGTTTCGAATATGTCATAATTAATATATAATGCAATTAAAAACAATAACTTTGAGCATTTGATAATATTATGTACGACTGTTTAATTGTCTTTCTAAGTACTAGAGTATTTATGATGATAATACCAGTAATACTAAAACACTCTAAGTAAATATAAAGTATAACCTTCTTTATACTCGTATTAACAAACAAAAGACGAATTACTCTGTTTCCACGCTGATATTACCTGTGATGAAAACTGAAATTATATATTGTAATACTTTGATAAAAGACGACTATGATGAAGGACCTATCATGGCTAAATATTATTTATTGAAATTAAAATACTATTTGTACATTATGTAACCTTAAAAATGGAGTTCTACTACATTTATTAGTACGAAGAAGTCCTGTTAGAAGACATGTACTCTTTGAAGATTTGGTTATCGAACCTGGGGAGTTAATAATGTTCTCATGTTAGCGAAAAACTAATTTCTCCAAATACCAAACTTATGCCTCTGGCAGGTGGTCCTACAGCAGGCCCCTTGAGTACCTTACAGAGCAAAACTGTAATAAGGCAACAAAACATTAGCAAGCCTTGAACTTGTGTTTTTAGATACTTTATTTATACAGTGAAATTCATAACCCAACGGATGCATATTTGAATCGATGAACTAAGGTCTATATTTTAATTCCAGATCTGCCTCACTGAGGGTTAGATTCTTTAGCTGTGATGAGAGGCTGAGAGAAAGCTTAGTTGTCAAGATAATGGTTGGTGTGAGAGATGATTTTCCTGAAATTTCCTGCGTGTCGAATTATTAGAAATCCTATGATGTTATCAGTTTCCAGTCGAAGAAATTGTGTACCTGATTACGTCAATGGCAAAACCCAGGGCGGCGAAGTAAAGTTTTAAAAAAAGTCTTGTCACCATTGAAAGTTTATAAGCTTACGGGATTTTAACTCCATGCCAGAGGTTCAACTTTTCCTTTAGTCAGGTTTGCGGAGAACTTAATCTCTCGCCAGTGACCTTAATAATTAAAACCACATATCTTTACGGAGAACTTGGTCATTCACTCAGTCAGCTTCACTTGATGACAGTTAGACCTACGCTGCATCTGCTTCGAACTTGTATATTTTGTTGGCCATATATCATAGGATAAATATGAGATACCTTTGAACCGAACCAACGGGAGGTAGGTATATCAGAAAGTTTTAGTTATAAGAGAACTATGCAGTGTAATAATTATTTAAGTGATAAATATTAATGTAAACATTAATGGTCTGAAAGTAACATTGATAAATAGTGAACCAAATTCGAATTGGATCGTCTTGTGTATTATTTATGAAATATTAACAATTATTTTCTTATTAATGTTTACACATATTAATGAAAATTGACATTGCAGGTCAGGGGTATAATTAAGGTGTCTTTGTTTTCTCTAAAACCACAAAAATATAGTTTAAAAAATGGAACCATTTTTTTTAAACATGTTGGCTTATTTTAGTTTAAAATATGGCATGGATTTTTTAAAGTAACAAAATAGAAAAAGTATACTATAGAATTTTTACACAAGACTTCCAACGAAAACCTTTATGAAAACGAAAGAGTTAAGTTTTATTAAAAAATAGAAACTAAATTTCGTTCAGAACGAAATACTCGTATAAAAGGAACAGTTTTCAGTTAAAATGGGAAACTGTTGTTGTACTTATCTCTTATCTACATCTAAGAGGTCACAAACTGATAACACTGGAAGCATTTATTCTCTTTCAATCTGTTTCCAAAACTAGAAAGATACTGGCAGAAACAAAACTGGATTTTTCTTATTCTTTGTTTCAAAACTTGGGAAGAAAGTGAAAATAAGCTTTCAATCTCCTTCAGGTATAAACTGCAGGATAGTTAAGGTCTTACAGATTATAAATAGAAAGATTATGCGATGCCTGCTTTACTTAATCTCTTATTTTTGCACTGAAAATGACGGCTATAATTCAGTACTTCATTGAGACGTAATAACATGGTTTCAAGGTTTCTCTTTTTTGTACAATACAAAATTGAATGAAAAGAGATAAATGAGATAATTAAGTATGTAATGAAAACTATTATTTTTATACTTATCTCTCATGATCCAAAATTTGCTCTTGCAATTCCAATGTGGATGACTCCAGTCGTAACGGGATTAGATTTTGGATGCAGAATCACAGGTTTTCTGCAATTGTCTATCCTCAGTTTCCATTTATTTTGTCATTTTGTCACTCTCTCAAATTCTGGTGTAATGGGTAATTGGATTTTAGCACACTATTGTTGAGCTTGAGTGGAAGCAATCATCAGAGTTGGTTTCTTATAATCCTGTAAAGATAAAAAATATATTTCACAGCATTTGGATCAGGCATGTTATTTTACTTAAATATATTTATATTCGCAAAGATGAAACTATTAATGAAATTTATATAAATCTACCTTGACACGATTGTGTTTGGAAATTAAAGTTTCATTTGCTTTTCCCTGTTTCCAAATTAGAACTCTTTTTTTTTACAAAATTCTTATTTTCTTACTTGCATGAAGAATTAAAATAAAGACTTTATACGGACTAGATGCCACTGAAAATTTATGGGACGCGCGTCACGGCGCGTTATTTTACCTCTTATTAGCACACATAAACACAGATTTGTATGTGAAGTAAAACTATTAGAGGGACGTTCCTGTTAGTCCTCTCTGGATGCAGGCCTGCGAAGAATTAAGTTTCCCAGTAGGAACTATAGGAATCCTCATTTTTGTCTTTACACATTCATGTTCTTAATCTTACATCGCAACGGACCCCCGTAATTGGAAAGTTTCAGAACACTAGCATTTCAAACCTGGTTTAACGTTTATTATTTTTAAATGTCACTATCCCAGTTTATTCGATGTTTGATGATGAACTAGAAGTGATACTCACAAGTCATGCAACGTACATTGCGGACTGTTGCAATCTTTGCATATAACACCAGATTAAAAGTTGAAAATATTGATTCTTACAGATATAACCTGGAATAATATGCAAACATGCAACACTACATACGTATCTTGTTTAACATCGGTAGTCCATCACCAAAGCATCCAATAAACGGACCTAGGGCCAGTGAAGTTACATAAGAATTATACCACGTTTGTAACACTGAGAAACGAATGGCATCACATGGTAATTCGTAATCTGCACCATATTTATACAAATCAACTCCTTAAAACTAAAATTTACTACAATGATTCGTTTATGATGGAAGACATTTAATCATTCCGATAGAAGACAATGGCGTATCATTATTGATTGCCGCTTGCAACGGTCTTGGGGTGATAGACCTGTTTGTAGGCAGATCCGTCGTCTAATGATTACGATAGCTCACTTCGGATAAGCAAGAAAAGATGACGCGTATTCCAGTATCCCCAAGCAAATGGCGGGCCATTAAAACCCGATTTATGGAAAGGAACTCGTCGATGGATTCATCCATGCTCTAGGTGATAGCTGTAGGCCAGGTCAGTCGTGGGAAATTATAATAATAATAATTTTCCAAACATAGTTTCATGTTCTATCAACTACAGAGAATAACATTAACTTCAAATTACAGGAAACCGTACACAAATCGTACACTCTATTCGAAACTTATTCGTTGAAGAAATATTACGACTGGGTACAAAATTTTGTCGCTGACTGTACATGGAAATCGATTTCGCCAAAAACTGCTGCATATTGGTCGTTTGCAATTCACTGAAAATGAAACCAATTCGTTTGGTGAATGTCAAGATGTATAGTTAATTCAGTTCTTTCACCACAGATGACAACATGTTTCGTATGATCCTACTCTCATCCTATAGAATTTAAAACTCTCATAAAATATTTGAAATGTTGTTTAAATCTGAGTTATAATACACTTCGGTAAATTCAGAACTCTGAAAATGTCCACAGGAAAGCAGGAGCTCGTAATCTTCCTCTCACATACTTAACTTTCTTAAGAGATTATAACCTCAATAAACAAGTCAGTTATACGATATTATGTTTACAACAATCTTGCACTTTGTGTTTTTATAATGTTATTTTTGCCAAGGCACGTGTGGAAGTATTATGTCCGTGCCTTACAAGGGAAAATCACCACGTGCTCAAAACGGAAAACGTAAGTTGGTAGAAGATAAAATAAGACATAAAGGCCAAAATCGTGAGTATCCCTCGTGCACCATAATCGCACTGGAAGTAGTAAAAATGCAGCTACCATTGTACAAAGCAAAATGTAAATGATACCTTATTTGTTCCGCTTTGGACACATTTAATCTTCATACAAGTTTGAACAAATTGTTAGCAGATTAACAAAATATAGTACACTAATCAGAATGTGCTAATATTACTTTTCATCTCAATTCCATTCGGGAGCCAATGACCATTCGAAGCTATTGATCCCATTGTACAGTATATTCCTATATTTTGTGACAAAGCATTAACATTTCTGTCTAGAGTTTTCATTCCATGAAGAATTATTCAATTTCTAGAACAAACCAGGTTCTATAGTGACAGATATTTTACTGCGGAACAACGTCAAGAACAAGGATATCTTTATATTTGTAGCCTTCGGACTTGTTGCTCCTCCCTGACTTGGTATGGAAGATATTTGTTGAATAATGAATGGATGTAGTATGACGATTGCAAGAATGTATTAAATGGATGTCTAGAAAAGAAGAAGCGGATGATATATAAAGACGCTTTCTGCAGGTTTGATAAGAGATCAGTGAGACGTACAGAAGTTTTCCACTTAGGTCAAATTTCCTCTGCATAAAAGTTCCGTTTTGGGCAAGTTCAGTTGTAGTTGGTCAAATCTGAAGGGGCGTGAGAAGGCGATTAGGGAAGGAAGAAAGTAATGTGCAACAGCGAGTATGTTACACGCGAATATGATATTTGGTGATTTCTTGTGGAGTTAGTATTGTATGCTTAAAGGCAAATTTCAGTTTATCATAGAACACTGCAGTATGAGTTGCAAGTAAATTATATCATTTTTAGAATGGGAGAGACCAATTCCCCACACAAGATTATATATATTTTGAATGTATTTAAACCAACTTAGGAGGAAACGATTATGGCTGGCAAAATTATAGACTTTTTAGAAAATAAAGTATTAGAAAATCAGACACTTGAATATCGCAGTGATTCAATCAACGAAAATGCATTTTAAGTAGTTTTATTTTGCAACAAAGAAATCAATTACAACTGCAACCTATTCGTGTAGACAACGGTCGATTCTCCAATGTATGGTATTGTCCAAGAAATCTCAGCCACGTTTATGGGTGCAAAATCTGCAACCAAATCAATTTCATTCAAATGCATACATCAGTATGAACATGAAGAATGCCATTAATTGTGATGGTGTTCATGGAGGGTCCCCTTTTTCATTCATTGGTGATAACAAGAAAGTGCTTCTCCTGGTCCACAGCCGGAATGAGTTTGAAAATAGAACTTCCATAAAGAGCAAATTGCCATCTGATGACCAATTACTGAACAAGGATATTCTAACAAAATTTACTGGACTCACTCAAAGTGCTTGATATGTGTTTCTTTCAAGGATACAAAACATTGTGAATTATATCACACATACAATATTTATCGGTGGTTCAGGATTTCAATGCGGCCTCTACATAACTTTATCTTATTGAAAAATATTTGTTCACGTTTAGTTTACAGCTTTTGTCTTCAAAGAAATGATAGAATTTGCATTTTAAAACTGAGAATACTTTAGTGCAAAAATAAGGGCAATTGAAAACTCAAATGCTCTTGTTTTTGACTGATAATTTGGCGAGCACTGTGTAATTTATGGCGACCTGTTTTTCATGAAAATCAATCACGTTATGCTAATTTATTCTGTGTAAGACACTCTTTAACTGAGAATGTGTAAATGTGTGTCAAAAACATAAGAGAAACACAATCAACACAAACAGTTTTGTAATAAACTAAAAAGTTTACTCATTTTCCAGTAGTGTTTGTTATTCTTCTTAATCTGATTCGGGAGAAGGGATAAACACAATTCTGATTTTCGCTATCATATTCGATTTTCGACCAACTATTATGATTCCCTTTACTTGGATACATGTTGACATTCCGTCATTACTAATTGCTAAAGCATCTATAGACTATGCACGTATGGACTGTTTTAAAATTAACCTATTATTTTACTACTAAATATATAAGCCAGGAACGGCCAAACTTACATAATGTACGAGATTACAAATATTTGAGGGCCATAAGACTTTGTCTTGTTAGCCGGTAGAGGGTAGGGTGAAGAACCTAACTTGAAGGAACTATTCCGTTATTAAAATAGTAGTATAACTGAGTAAGAAGCCTGGAAAATCTTCAGTCAGAGTGGCTGGTTAGTCGTCGTTCTACCAACTGATCTACGTCCGTTAACATTTGCAGTTCGGATTACATCGTGTTAGATCAATCACAAAAATCTGAAATCCTTCAGAAGCTGTATTTATCCAAAATTTCTCGTATCTGCACTCTCAAATTGTTAGCCTGTTCATATAAGAATTTTTAACATCACATTTACATATTTTGTTTTCGTATAATTATGAAATGTAATTTGTAATGTAGGTAACATATTAAAATGCCACTAGATGCCTGAAAAATGCGAAATAATTTACAGGCAAGAAATGTACAAACAATATGCTTTCTGTAGAGCAACTCAAAAGCATAATTAATCTGCGATAAAAGGAATTATAGAAATTAACACGGGGAAGAGGATATGATAAGGAAGACGACCAAGGCCTTATTTCGAATGTATCATGCCAGTAGTAGTCTGATGTATCTGAGGAGAAGTCATAAAAATCTCAATCGGGAGGACTTGTTTGAATCTAAACAGGTACATAACTTGAAGTCTTCATAAGAAACCAGAAGTCTACTATCTGGATTCTGGCTCAACACAATATCTAGAGTAAAATAGTGACGTCTGTAGAGATCATGCAAGATGAAAAAAGGGATAATGTAAATTAAACGCCTGATATTATGCAACTCTGTACAACAGAACTGCTGGCGTTAAAGGCTACTATCTACAAAACTTAATTTAATTGCTAAAATATGAAAGTAATGTTGTTGAAAATTGAATTTATTTTGTGACTGAAGGGTCTATAACATGCTATTCGAACCTAATCGCTAGTAGTATGTTCACATAGTAAGCAAACGGCAAACGGTCAAAATATTTGCAGTTTATTTGGGTTATGGTTTGCACTTAACCAGAATTAACGACGACGCTTATTTACAAACCAAAGAGAAATGAGTAAAAACCATTTGCAATCTGAAAATTAGTGCTTTTATGTTCATTTTCTAAATAAAAAATGTATTAAATTATTATATTATATTACCTTCACTACCGGACAGATGTAGATTATCAAGAAAAAATATCAGCAATCCCAAATATATATGGAAAGGGCTTACTACCCTTAGTTTGTTGAATAAATATTTCTATTTTATTGAAACAAAGCTTTACTTACATCGAAACTACCTATTTTTACTAAGGGATTATTGTTTTAAAGAATTAATTATTTTGATTGTTACGTTTTGACCATAAATCCTTTTCCTTAAAACAATTTTGAATTACAATGAATCTATCTAACCCGAGCTTGTTTCTTAGTCTCACAGATTAAAAGATTTCTAATAAAGAACTGGGATAAATAAACACCATAAGGTCAAAGGAGAATCAACATTTATAACAATCATATAGAAAATGGTATGTACACAGAACAGAACAAGGAAACCTTGTGCTTCAAAAACTGTCTTAAGAATGATTAATAAGGGTTCGCCTTGTTTAAATCACAACTTTTGAAACGAACGTTTCACCAGCCCCATCTATTTACCGAACATCTGTGTCATTTCTGTATTTATTCTAGGCTTTTGTGCTAAATGCAAAACAGAAAGTATTAAAAACTAAAATTCAGTTCTATTCCTCGTTTATCCTCAGGTAGACTTTTTAGTTTAGATCGTCTGCCTAATTATATATTTCGTTTGTAAATCAGGAAGATAAAACATTAAAGTTTAATTTAAATACTATACAAGCAACTGTGACGTATGCCCGTCACAAATCTAAGATGACGTCATTCGACAGGCAATCTTCTGGGAGAAAAATGGAAAAGAACGAAGGCCTTAGTCTAAATATCATGCCGACAAATTCCCTTTTGAAACTGATTTAAATCCGAAAAAATAAAGAAAAAACTAGTCAATATGGCCGGAGGGAAGGCTAGAAAGTAGCACCGCCTTGGTATCGAACAATGGACAGCGATGTCCAAATCCAAAATCGAGATTTCTTTATTAATTCTCGAGTCAGGTGTATTGCAGCTCTCAGTAGCCTTTTACTTTTTACGTATCATCAAACGCTCATTCATTGGACATAAGCAAAGATGCAAATTGTGATAGAACATCACCTTGGCCGGAGCCCGTGCTAAAGTGAAAGTTTAAATAGTGATTAGTAAGTCCGAGTTAATTAGAAGTGTGATCACATTGCAGATTAAACTGCGCATTGAATCCGATTCGTGTCAGAACAGGAAAATGTTCTGCGATTAGAAGAAATATTTGATTAGGTCGTAAATTAGTATTCACACTGGTAGTTCTGGACGCAGAGAGCGTTCCTTCTACTAGAGACTAATCTAGGACAAATTAATTATCTAAATTCCAGAGCTAGAGGCAATGTTATAAAGGGTAGGGGAAATATAGGAAAAGCCATTTCATTTTCAAATTCCAAATAATCCTATTTATAAATTAGGTTAATGATTAAATGACTCTTAAATTAAGGCGATATTAACTATTTTTCGCATTAATTTTTCAGAGAAAATTTGAATCAAGTGTAACTATAATACCATTAAATTGAATTTTCAGAACGTCTCCAATGTTTGTAGGCAACCCTTAGATTGTACAATGAGCGATTGTAGTTAGATTTGTTCTTGTAGGTTATGTGACACAGCTGTGAAATGCATATATGAGTTGTGGATTGAACGAAGTCTAGTTTCGAATTTGAAACTGAACACAGGATAATAGATATTGAAATTTGCTGTAAAAGAAATATTTTTTTACATCTCGTATAAACGTTGTATAGATAAATTTGAAATATAGTATGGCGATACATTTCTAGTTGAAGAACTAACTGACGATTGTATTAATGAATTTATGTTAAAAAAAATAGGGAGTAGACATAAAGTACAATTAGAATAGAAATTGAGATAATTATGTCCCAAAACTGTCTGTACATAATAATGAAGTTCCTACTAGAATTTCTTGAAAATTAATTGTACTTATTAATGAAGTACGAAACGCACCCAGCCCTTTACTTTAAAAACGCACCTACATTCTCTCAGTTTGTTAGCCCGTTTAACATCAGCATTTTTAGAATCGCATTTACATAGTTTGTTTTCATACAATTATGAAATTCACATAATTGTACATTAAATTTATACATTCGCCATTTCAAATGTTACTCATTCTTCCTTGAAAGCGGGTGGTGCTGCTATTCGTAGAGAGGCCGATAAAAATCGAAAATACTCTAATCTACTTGCACAGTATATTTTTGTTGCGATCGCAATAGAGTCAAGTGGTACCTGGGGCACGGCAGGCCTTAAGTTTGATTAGGAAGTTGGTCGGCGAATACAGATCGTTTCAGGTGATGCTCGCTCGACCACCTTCCTAATCCAGCGCCTCAGTATCGCAATTCAGCGAGGGAATGTATCTTCTATTCTTGGTACGTTGCCTCCTGGGAAGGCATTAGACGAGATTTTCCTGCTTTAAAGATATTTTTTTTTAGATTTTGTTTAAATATAATTGTTATTTTATTTATAAATCTATTGTTGTAATTATCATATTTCATTAAAAATAAATAATTTACATACCTAAAAAAAAAATTATGAAATTTATTTTGACATGCAGATAAAATATTAACATGACACTAGATGCCAGAGAAATTCAAAATAATTTACAGGCAAAAAGAATGAGCAAATAATGATTTCTGTAGATCAACTCAAAAGTATAATTTATCTGCAATATAAGGAATTACCAAAATTTAAGATGGATGATCATTTTAGACCTAAATGTTGATGCTTTTCAAGATATTTAAAGCTCTTTAAACATCTTTTGATCCTGTTCAGCTCTATTATGTAGAGTGATACAATCTTTCAGCCTGAGACATTTCGTATTAAATTTTATATTAAAGTTTACAACATTTGTGTTGCTTTTGAGAACTTTTATCTTTTGTGTGTGGTGTACAAACATAGTCCAGCTTTCTCTTTAACAGATGAATGTATCAAAATTAAATTCAAATCAGGTTTCGCGAAATTAAAGAATGATATATTTCTCGACCTCTGCATTTTTCTGGTTTTCTTCACGAGAAACCATTTCTCTTGACATCGAATCAAAGTTAAGCGTGTGCAACCACACATTTGTTTTACTGAAATAAGCTAAATAACATGTTATGATCATAAACTGCGGTAAGTCAAAGCTTACCTGAATCAAAAGTTTCCTCAGCTGGATCCAATGGCGGTAGACACCTTCCTTCCTTGTAGTTTGTTCTCTTTTCAAAGCATCCGATGTGGTATAAAACATTCCATCTGTTGGGGGAACTTCCTGTAAAAGATATAATAACATACACTAATATTAATATTAGCAGACATAATATACATGGATTCAAGTGTAGCAAACTAGGTGTTAGGTGGAGACATGAGAGAACGGTACAGGATCGAACATGGTACATACGTCACTCTGGTTTTTCAAAGACCTTTAAGGCGAATGTTTGTATCGAATCTACAACAGAGGAGGAAACCTACGCTCCCATCCACGGAATATGTGGCCACTTTGGATATTATCCCTAAGAATTACTTAAAGTTTGAGATACTGTTTGGGGGCAGAGATATGTTTCGTTCTTGCAGTGAGATTTAAAGGATAATATTGCATAACAATCAACTCTTAATTGCCGGTTTAATAAACACATTTAGAACATTTTATTTATCCGGAATTATTCAAGTTTTAGAGCACTTCAATATGTACACTTGTTTTTGTAAATTATCTCAGTGACGTGTTTTATAACGTTTTTCGCCTCCCTTGAAAAAATATAGAGACTGGAATTTTATCCTTTTTACTCTCACCCATTCAATTGTACCCACCCAGGACCATGTGTACAAAGAGACGGTGCTAGCCAATTATGAACTAGCAGCAAACAGTGATTCAAGTGGTTTATAATCCTGATTCCCTTAGAGTCTGAATCTAGCTTCGACGGACTACAAACTTTTTTGGTTCATTGACATATTCCTTGGGAGGATGCTTTTGTAGTAGTGACGAATGATGGATATTAAGCCTGCTATTGAGTATTTTCTCAACTTCCACGATCAAATTGTCTACATTGAGTCTATAAAATTTTCTAATCAATTATAAATTAGCTACTAAATACCTCGTCAAAGAAAAAGGGACCCGTATTTTTTAATAACGTGTGATAAGATTTCACTGGCCACATCTCAGTAAGACATTTTAACATATAAATGCGAAGCGGGCTCGAATCTCCTTCAATTTGATCATCGTGAGGGAAATTTTTCTTCGCCGCTTTCATTTTTCCTTCACGAATGGTACGATACCGCCTTGACATAGTCAGGCCCGTTATATTTGATTTGCTCATGAATAGAATCAAAGTAAACAACGCGAAGGGTTATGTCAAAGAACACATCTGAGAAAGCCCTCAATTCTTTGTCATTCAGAGCCATAGGAACCATCATCAACACTGAACAATGTATTCTAATTGCTCGTCAAATTCATTTTTATTGAAGGTCATTTGGAGGCTGATGGCTCAGGAGAAGGAAACAATCGATCATTATGTGTTTCGTCCAACGGACATCTCATAGCACAGATAGAACGGTCTTCTATCTTTTGAGAAAATTTAAAACTGCAGTTTTATCAAAGCGTTGTGTCATTACAACTTTGTTCGTATGAACGATTCAATTGCGAACCCGTCTTTACCGCAGGTCATATGAAAGTCGATGGCTCTAGGCAAACACAACTTCAGAAGAATGGGATGAGAAATGAAATGACATGACATCCTTTCTGAGTACCATACTTCATTTATGTAGTGTGATTCGAAAAGATTAATAAATGATTCGAGGAGGGGCAAGAAGACAAATAAATGGATTCGCGCACAAACAAAGGTAGAAGATATAATAAAGACTACGAGAAAGATAAAGAAGAGATAACTAGGCGAAGAGATGAAAGATGGACGACGAATATATTACACTCGTTTCCCAGATAAAAAAAAAGACTTAGACGACGTTCAAATGAAAGTTTGGTAAACGAAATAAAGCGTTTTTCAGGAGCTACAAGGATGAGGATACAAGCGGACCGAGATATGTGGAAAGAAAAGGAACATGCCTTAATCCAGCAATGAATAGAAACGGCTGAAAATGACGATGCTGATTTCTGGTATTGAAAATGAAATTGAATTCTCTTCCTCAGTGTTAATCCCTATTCAATTACTTTTGTCACTACGTTACACTTGATGTATAAAAATAGCTGTGTTAGTTCAACACTTTTCTGTGTTCCAGGGCTCCACCACATTTTATGTTAAATCAGTCAGCTTTTGTTGTGATTTCAGTGATTGAGCACTGTGATAGTGCTAGCATGACACCCTCCATTGGGTTGAATCACCGTAATTAACACAGTTTGTTGTGGTCGCTCTGGGACACCGAAAAGTGTTTAATTAACACTAATGTTTTGCGGTGTAAGGGATTTCCAAGAGGTCAAGGTAGTGGTTGTATAGGTAGACCAATCAGAAAAAAAGTAGCTGACAGTGTCGTTGCAGCCGTTGCCACAAGCCTCGGAATGTATGTGGAGACGAGATTGAGAGAACGTTGACGTTGGAGATGAAAAACAATAAATTTAGACCTTAGCTGAACATTAAAAACTAAAAAGTTAATATCGAACCTCATACAATGTTGCAAGGGCAAGGTTTTCGGCTTCGAACATAGATGGCGTTGCTATTAATGACACATCAAGTGTCAACTTAATCCGTCAAATAGTTTTCTTTAGACGGGTTTTTAAAGTAGACGTGTTGTATGTGTTTCGTTGAAATTGATAAGCTGTAGTATCGTGCCGTAAAAAATCGTTTTTGATGGTTTATTGCCAACGGAAATTCATCCAAAGTTAAGAAAGGTTTGGATGGTTTATTCCTTCATTTTCAACAGTGAAGAAATGGGTGGATGAATCTAAACGTGGTCGTTCATCTCTTGAGGATGATGCACTTGAAGGACGACCTAAATCGGCAACCACAGAAGAAAGCATCGATAAGGTACGCAATACGGTATTGGACGATCGGTGATTAAATGTGTATGAGAGAGCCAAGGCCGTAGCCATATAAGAAGAAAGGGTAGGATATGAGAGTACTTTTACATCAAGTTTTAAGTATGAGAGTACTTTGTGCAAGATAAGTGACGCATGCTGACCAAAAAACACTACAAAGAAGAATTTCTCAGCAATGTTTGTTTCGTTTTCAAAGAGATTCAACCGATTTTTTGTGCCGATTAGTTAATGTGGACGATACGTGGATCTACCAGTGCGCACTAGAAACAAAACAGCAATCAAAGCAGTGGAGGAGTTTGGTGGCTCTGCACCAAAAAAGCGAAGTTGATTTCATCTGCTGGACGGTCTTTTCTGGTATGAAACAATAACTAGCGAATACTATGCAAGTCTTCTGCACTAACTCGATCAAAATATTCGTGAGTAGAGGTTTGGATTGCAAAAGAAAAATCATCTTTCATGAAGACAATGCACCTGTCCACAAGGTGCATTGGCAATGGGAAAATTGGGGGACTTTAGCTACGAATTACTAGATTATACACCGTATTCACTAAAGTTTGCTTCCTCTGTCATACACCTATTCCCAAATCTAAAGACATTTGTTGCTGGAAAACGTTTTGGGTCAAATGAAGAGGCAGCATCAGATTATTATTTTGCGGACCTTCCAGAATCTCACTTCAGGGATGGCATCCATTCATTGGAGAAACGTTGGACATAGCGCATTCAACTAAAGAGGAAGTATATATAAAAATAAATGCATTTTTAAACTAAAAACACAGTCCTTCGCTGCAAGGCCGAACACCTTTCACCTTGCTTTCGTAATAATTATGCTTATGCAATCGTTTGCAAGAGTTTTGTTAGTAGCAGAGCAAGAGAACGCCACTAGAATCATAGTATCAGTTCACTGTTAAGAAGGAAGTAAAGTAGTGGTTAGGATTTGAATCAGAATGCATTGTATTCGGCTCCCAATGAATCTATTAACCCTCTGTTTACCGCCGTAATTTTGAAACGTAGTTTATCACACGGGGTCCATCACGGATCCCAGAGTTTTTTTTTATCTTATGAGTTCATTTTTCAGTGATTCCAATCATACCATCCTGCGTTTTTTCCAGGCTGCAATAAACCCCAAATGGCTTATTTCCGATACATCTTTCCCTGTATCAACGCCAACATCCGACCCCGATACACTAATATCGTACATCAGTGTCTTTACTCAGAAGCTAATCTTCAATTTCTTTATCAGTGAGACGCTTATTCATTCTGGTAATACTAAAAATGGAGTCCGAAAATCCATACACTAGTAGTGTAAACAGCTAACAGTTGACTAGCAATACAGTACCTGCGCCAAAATGTATATATGTGTGTTTACCCGTATACAACAAAGGTGTTACATGGTTTACCACGTGCGGACCATTGTGGACCCCAGCAAGTTAATTTAAAATTTTCCAGCAAGCAGTTATTTTTTTTTACATTTTTAGTCGCCCACGTACTCAGTATGGACTTTAGGAGGCATACACGAAAATTTTAGATTTCTAGAGGAAACATAACAGAAGTAATCACTAAAAAGCGACACTGGGGTCCAAGATGGACCCCACCTGGTAAACCGAAGGTTAAGTAAATGCGTTATGTTTACTGATCCCTTGATATCAACAACGGGCAATCATAGTTTAATATTACTAACACAAGTTGATATATAATTTGATAGCTGATAATTAAACTAAGTTTTCCAATAAACGCATAATTAATTGTAAGACACTTTTGAAAGAATCCATCAAAACTTCATTTTAATACAGGCGAAACATCAAGGCAGCAAGATTCCAGGATGTAGATAGAAGTACAAGGTTACCCTTCTGCAGCTGCTCTCATTAATAAACAACATATTTTTAAACAAATATTCATGAACTTAATCCATATAATCATTTCTTGTATCCCTGATGTTTAATCTCTTTGTGAAATTTAAACTGTTTTTAATTCTCCCTAAAAGAGTGTAATCAGCAAAAAAGAAAAGTATTTCACGAAAATAAAACTAATAAATAACAACTCTGTGAGCAGTTTGATGATCCATTAGAGCCTGTTTGATGACCAACGACACTTGTAAGTAATCATAACGAAGAGTGGAAAATATCTCAATAAATAATGACATAAAACGTAGTCTGTAGAGGTGGTTATTAAAGTCATATTGAAAGGAAGTGTGCAAAGTTACTTCAGATAGTGCTTCCTAAATGGTTTTTCAGTCAATAACGTTAGATTTTGAAGTAATTAATCCTATGGTGAGAATATGATATTTATATAAATGAACAACAATTATCAACAAGAACCTTCTTTGCATAGAATTTATAACGTCTTAAGCAAGGCAATAAATTTCAATTTTATATTTAGTATTTGGTTTAATTTGATTTCGAAAGTGAAACTACATATTGATTCTGTTTACTTCATCTACAGTGTATATAACTGCATCCGTATTTGGAGAGAGTCTTATATTCTTACCTCTCATACTACAAAGTTTTTTTCTTACAATGGAATTACTCGTAAATCATTCGCCGACGGCTCCGCTTTTAAGATTAAAGCTTTTCGCGGAGACTTTCAAATATTCATCTTTAACATACACAGAATTCTCACACAAGTACCACTTTCCTATATGATAAAGAAAAGCACTCTCACAGTATTTAAACAAACAAACAAAATAGTTTAGTTTCTTATAAAACCAAACTACACTGGTTCCAAGAGAAAGTTCTTCAAATCATGCAGGGAGAATAAACGTAGATAAAACAAATGAAATGGTGATTTGAAAGAAGAAAATTATAGCCAAGGAATAAAAAAGAGAAACACATATTTATTTTAGTCTATTTAGGATTTATAGTTAGTTATTTATTAACAGCATTTTCTTCTTTCAATGCTCTGGGAATTTATTTACACTTAGAAGATGATTCACAGATGACGAGAAGGATGTAACGTTTTTCCGATATAATTTTATAGTAACAAAATCATTGCTACAAACAACAGACAACAATTAGCTGATAATCTTCATTACTTCTTCCCTCTCTTTGCTGGAAAGTCCACAAATGAAAGAATCTACGAGTACTAAACAGTATTATCGTAGTTTTACAGCAAGTCGACGTTAACTGACTCTAAAAGATAACGATTTCGACATAGCTATGGTTCGTCTGATTGTGAGTCTTCTATTTAATGCCGGATGTTTTATTTGTGCAGCGCCCGTAAATAGTCTATACATTAAAAATATTTACACGTGTAAGGAGCCTATAAAATTTAAAGGTGAACTTTGTGTCGCATCTCGTATTTTCTTTGTATGACTTAGTGTGTAATTCTCGTGTTAGATTTATACATTTAATGGAAGGAAACAAACATCTACGTTTAGCAAGTCTTTGCTAAATTTTAGTGACGAGTTCAGACATTTTAAAGCATGAAATAAAGAGAAAACCTTCTACTGACAAGTTATTATAACTTTGTAGGCTCAGGACTACGGAGTAATATAGCTTTTATTTAAATTTTATGTTAAAAAAATTATTTGTAATTCTTATCCTAGCATCTATAGCTTAAGATTCACAGATATGAGAGATGACGCCCCTCGAAAATCATATCTACCCGGAATAAGAACGGAGAAGGCAGCAGCCAGGATGTATACTTTTGCTTCAATTCCTGGTGAAACAGAAAAGTTCAGGAAAACATTCAATCAGTATAGTCAGCAGCAAGCATGCCTGCCTACCTTGAAGTCGAAATCCGTGTTTGTAACTGCTGAAGCTCGGTGGAATACGTATATTTTAATGTAAATATGAAAATTGAAGAATGTGGCGACACGATGGACAACAGTCAGTACAATCCCGATGTAATGTTTAATAATCTACCTATCCTCACGGCTGTTAACTTTTAGTTACCGCGAAATACTAAAGATTCAAGGTATATTCCACGAATTTATCTCGCGTTGTCTGAAGAAGATGAGGGAATATTTTAGATGTGATTGTCGGTGTACATGTAGGTGACAGGTAATATATATTGTTTTTCCTTTTTGAATATTTATGAGAGTTCATTTAAATAAATTTACAATATATTCAGTTCCGAAATTATACATAAATAACGACATTATTATGTAAGAAGTTCGACATATACTGAAGGCTTATATTTTACTTATAGACTTGAAAAATCCTAATGCAGCTTCAGACTCGAATAATCTTAATGTATTACCTTCAGAATTGACAACATACCGGTTCCAGTGAACACAGCAAGACATGCTTTATTATGACCGTTTGTTATATTTCTATTAGTATAAACATAGCTTTTTTCTTACATGTTCAACTATTGAATATCTCGGTACTCTCAATACAGTAGAAATTGTGGATAATTCATTAGTGTTTAGATTCTATAACTGCCAGCTTCTGAAATTCTTAGTGCAATGTTGAGAATGGAAGCAGAGAGAAATTGTTGCAGAAGTTTTCGAAACGTAAACTTGAAGAAGACCCGAGAATATCAGATGACAATAATGAAGATAATGAAATAAATTTGGTGAGAATGACACCAATGAGGAGTTTTATTATTATAAAAGGGAATATTAAGGTATGGATGGCTGAAAGGAATAGGAAAAAAATGACGTTTGCAGAATAAATGGAGATAAGGTAAAATGGGGCACTCAAGACTGAAATGACAGGAGAAAACTACACTTGCATTAAAGATCAACCAATATTAATAGAACACAAATAATGAACAATATTCAATCAATCCTGCTCGCTTTTCGTAAATACCTTCTTGTTTTGTTGGAGATAATCATATTTCCTGTAATACCTCTTCTATCCTCGTAAAAACCTCTGAGTTTATTACCCGTAGATTTCATGAAGTGTCTTGATATTTGGTGATTAAATAATCCGTTTGGAAAACTACGAAATTACTTGTGCATTTGTAAATACTGTGGTAAGAAAAATACTTACCAGAAAATTGTTTGATTTATTAGCTAAATAATACCTTCAGAGCTCATATATCTTCTAGAAGAATTGAGGTTTTGTTGAACCTGGAGACTTTTCTCTAAAAATGATCTGAGTCTGGTACTTCAGATTCCTGGAACGAATATTACGATTAATGAAGAATGTTTGAAAGAGAAATGAAAAAATTATGAGATACAATTACTTATTGGTTAAATATAAAATTACTTGTTAATTATAAAGAGAAACGATCTTGTATGTTCAAACAATGTTCGCTAAATATTATGTGAACTAGGGATCAAAGTGATTTCAGGTAGTTAGTCCCATGTTTGTGTTTATTTGAAAAATTTGACAACATTGTATAACCACTTGTGTATATCTGAGGCTCTGTTAACTAGTGTACATGTGTCCAGGTAATTATCTGTATTAAGAAAACGCACTTTTAGTCCTTGATCTAATGTGTGAAAATTGTTTGTATAAAGAACAGGCTCTGAGCACGAAGCGATTTAGTGTTTAAATTCATTTAACATTTTTGGTAATTTTAGGCTGAGGACAAGGAGCGATATACAAAATACGTAAGCTAAATTTAACGGATTATTTCTCAATAATTGTCTGGTTTCTGCTAACTTTTTTAAAATGAACTCTCGTATTTGGTCATTGACTAAGTTTACTGCGATGAATCAATATTGTTGATTACATTCTTAAAGAACGAGACACACGATTTCTAGTAAATTGGGAACCGAACCATTCCGTTCAATGGACACCTCCGGAAATTAAAGTCGTGACCACCTTATTATACCTTGGCCTGCAGGAAGCAACAGTGTTAATAATTGGGTGAAGCGGATGATCTAAAATCAATGAAGATAAAGCGTAGAAGTTTTGTTTGTTATATACAAAAGGGGAATGCAAGAAATACTTTTTTGTGGCATGTAAATAATTTTTGCCTTTTTTAATTTTATGTTGAATTCCATAATTTATCTTCGTTTTAAGACATAATTTATGTAGTAATAATCATAAGTTATTTTCAATTACAAGAATAAGTTGGAAAACATAATAAATACCTATTTCTCATTAGCTGGAGAACTCTTCGTGACACTGAGAGCGTTTTGAGAGATAAGCACTTGTTACTGAGTGGCAATTCAACGTTTTGCTAAACAACGTTTAAGGTCGGCTTCGGTATTCGTGGTTGTTGTTTAAAGCTGTTATGTTAGATACTCTAAAGGACCTCGAAGCTAATGACTGATCACTTCTACTACAGGAAATTGACGAAACAGTGAAAAGTCACTTCAATTTTCTGTTTGGAATTTTTGAACTTATGGGGAAGCGAATGGTACTAAGGGAGGAGAGTAGATTTGCAAATGAGCAGTATTTTCTAATGTGAGGATATAGTTCTAGGTTATTTTTTAGTGGAATGGTTAGCTTCTACGAGATGCTAACATCAAAGGCTTGTTTTGTTGCTAAATAGAATTATATCGTAATGTTCTAGTGGTTCTCTTGCAGAGAGCCTGAGGTTGAGCTGACAGATACTCGGGGTTTGTCTTTTAGCCGATAACCAGTTTTATTACAAAAAGATATAACTTTACAGGTTATCAAATAGAGCGTCCCATACGAAACTAATTACAGAAAATAGATGAATGTAGACGTGTTCTTCTTTGGGTGTTTTCTCCAAAGAGGGGTCTAGGATGAGGTATCGTGCCAGAAGCGATGCCTTCTGTGCACGTAAGGAAGACACTGGAAGCGTTGCCTTCTGTGTGTCTAGGATGTACCACAAGCGATGCCTTCTGTGTACAATAAGGTGAATTTAGGCAGAATACATACCAGAAGCGATGCCTTTTCCGAACAAAGAAGTGATTAGTTTAGACAGAGTGCATATCAGAAGCAATGTCTTCTGTGAACATGTAAAAGAAGAGGAGTTGACTAAGGCCTAGGGCCCCACAATGGCTAGGGCAGCTTCTGTCTCTTATAGTATACCTCACTGGCTTAATATTCAATCAGAGACTTTGTGTAAAATCTTTGCTTAGTAAGGAAAAATGTTTTCCTTCTCACGAAGCAATTATACCAACAATAAAAATATATTTGGACATTGATCAATCGCCACAAATCACTTCAGAACATTAATCTTTGACATGGGCTGGAAAGAAAGAGTGAATATTCCAAAGTGGATGTTGAAGGTTAAACAGGAGTTCCAATGAAAGAAACAGGCTAGAAGCGCATTTGATGTTACATGGAAACAGTAACTAAAGAGCTAATGTTCCGAAATGTTTTAACTTTTTTTGTAATTATCTATCATTTCTCTTACATTGCTAATACGTAGGTCACTAGGAAAGGTTTATGACACGGGGACATGATAGATTATCTTGAAACATATGTTATTTTCGATCTTGAAAACGTTTCTTGGTAAATGTTCATAGACGGGTCTCTTGGAAAAGACCCAGAACTTCCGCCAATTGCAACCAACTTTGCGTTCATGCCTTACCAAAAGACTCGCAGAAATCTCCATCTGCGACACACTATCACATTCAATCTTTCTACCGTCTAGAATCTTATCGTTATATCCATGATATAACTGCTTTACGCAGTCATTTCCCTACGAACCTAAAGCGCAATATTCCAGTTTTCAAATGGGAATGCTTAACTAGTTACTGTTTGGAATATTCACACCATTGAACATGAGATTACAAGCACTTCGCCTCCACAAAATTGTGTGATTATCCCATAAAAGCAATTAATTTCCCAAAAATACAAGATATTGTATTTATCGAACACGAGTATGTTATAATCTAAATTTACTCTTTCTTATATGACAAAACACAACGGTACATCTACCTGCACTGTAGGCTACCTTGGCATTATATTCGATACAGATAAATCTTGTTCACATCTTCTATAAAAAATAATTATCTAAAACAAATTACAAATAAAAGATAACCGTCTGATGTACTAATGCACTGATGTACTACATGTAGTCTCAATTTTAAAACAAACATAAACATGACACAGTGCATATCTTCTTCCACGTCCACTCATTATTAATATGAACACCACCCTAATTATACCACCAATTATCAATGCTAGAGCAACACACTTTCAGACTAAAATTTAGAGATGAATTCATAAGACCAACACGGTTACCTATATGATATGATTCACACTTAATATTACGTAATATAGGCTAGAATCTTGCTTATTCGGAAGGATCTGAAAATTTTCCGTTTCAAAGTAACTGTTCTCAACACGCCACTACATACTTTTAAATGAAAATTCTTAAAAACAACTGAATTGTAAAATATATTTAAAAGTACTACAAAAGTAATTTGACTTACGTCTCGTGCACATGAAGCTCGTATGTTAGCTCTATTGTATGGAAACCAATTGTTTCATTGTTTAAGTGGAGGTGGTAATGTTGATTGTTACACTCTTCATTAAAATTAATTTACAATTTCAGAATTGAAATTCGGAATTAATAGTTGATATAAATTTAAATTACTTACTATTATTAGACCCTTCTAGTCGCTTTTTCAAATTACTGTACAGAGTAGGATTGAAAACGAGGGAAAACTATCCCAAAGTCAAATTTTTCTAGTACATTCCTCCAATAAAGGTTAATGTCTTGATGTCTTCCACTAAATTGTTCGTTTTATTTTGATGTACATCGCTATTAGGTATTAAGAAAATTTCATATTAAGCTACAGCAAACCTGAGGAGCATGGTTGATCCAAATAAGCTTCTAAGAGTAAATAGAGAAGCTAAGATGACAGGGATGTAGCCATTGCTTTACAACGGTATGCATTTCTATAATAAGGTTAGAGCACATTTACTTTAAATAAATTAAGTGTTGATGTATCTATACACTCAGGTCTTCTGCTATACTGTGATTTGAATTGAGACTGCTCATACAGTTCATTTCATTCCAAGAAGATAAACAAATTAGTCCTTTATGTGTCGTCTAGAGAAAAACAATTTCGTAATCAACGCACACAAGACCACATAGTGCTTACCTCTCTGTCCTTTCATTCATATACCTTTCTAGATTATCCTTTCTTCAGAGTTTTGGCAATGGAAAAAACTTTCTTATCCTCATGGAAATAAAACAATTACAAAAATCTCCATTTTTATGTCCGATTTGAAAAAAAAATGGATTAGTGTTGAAGGTTTCTCGTCCATACGGTGGGATCTTTGAGAAAATAGTCGCATCACAAGAAATGAACATCACATAACATATCCTGACGAATCTTTTCACACGTACGTCATACTGCTCCATAATATGTCTTTTCTGAAGACGTATCGAACAAAACTCGATAATGGCATTTGTCACTTGCAATTTGAAACTTTTGACTGACCCGGGCCTACCTACCCTCTCCGGTCGACCCGAAGAGAACTTTTATAGCTGAAAATGCTAGCCACTAAAATGAAACAGTTTTCTGCATTTTTTCATATGAGTAGACGTTTCAACGTTACAGGAGGTTGCAACGGCAATTATGCACACGAATTTTGAGACAGCCATTTTGGACATGAGTAAGATAGGTTCTAAAAGGTTGCTTCACAATATTTATTTTCTTGAAACATTTCGAACAATATACTACACGAAAAGCGTTTGCATTTGAATTTTTTTACGTGAACACGAAATTTCCATTCCCGCTGGACCTAGTAAATGCTTTCAAACTTTTCACCACGACCATAATGAGATGTGAAGATTACAAAAGTACTAGATACTAGTCAGTGGCAATAATTCTAAAACTATTTAACAGTAGATTAAGACAAACTGAGAGAGTGCAGAGGAATGATTGGGAAGGTGAATTTCAATAACACACTTTATTGATGTATTAAGACCAGTATGTGAGAATCGCTCTGGTGATGATAAAGAAGAAATAAAACAGGTTAGGACACTGTATACGAGGGAATTATTTGTGAAAAGATTGGTTGAAGAGAAAGAAAATGGAGATGCAGTGTTAAAGAAAGCCAAACAAGAAAAAGGAAAGTTGAGACGAGTATGAAAGGAAAAGCTTTCTTGACAGAATTTTGCTAGAAACGATAGAATGGAAATGAAAATTTAGTGTAGGAGCAAAAAAAAACTATTTTCTAAGTAATCTTCATAACGACTTTAATGGAGAAAGACCTGGAATTGAATAGCATTATACTAAAATGACTTCATCACATTAACCGTAAAGTTGCAGATGACTTCTGAGCTCCCCTGTGCTACGAACAACATGGAAAGATTGAAACAACTTGACATGTTCGGTACAGAACGGTCGAATAGTAGTTCTCACAGTTTCCAGGCGCTCACTCACCATGATACATTGTCGATATGGTTCCGAACGTATTGAATTACGATAATTGTACTTCAATTAGCAATGCAAGATTTATCCCGGTTTCTAAGATTTTACGATTAAGCGATTTTATGTCTGCATCTGCGTTAAGTTTTATATATCCTATTTTTTTTATCAACAACATTGCACAAGTACGCACAATATGATTTTCAGCATTTAGTAGGTGAACTATTAGTAGTATCAGAAATATTAGGGAAATAATTGTTTATTGCGTAGTAAATCTGGTGACAAGCATTAGAATTTCGAAAGTTTCAGTTTTCAATCGAACCTAGGTGTATTACTGATCCATGTACAGCATTGATGTTTCATGCCGCTGCGCTGGATGGATATCCCTGGTGATACATGACGTGCCGTATATGCTCCTGCCAATGTCATGATCAAACACAAGACACACTTCCAAAACGTGGAGTAGACCGTTCTCCTTACACACACTGCTGCGTAAGGAATATGACTCAGCTATGGTATGTGCCGTCTAATTCGATCGTCAGATAACGTCATTGCAACGGTAATCGAACATTTGGCATTTATGGGATAACCTGGTATCTATGTTGGTTTCCATTTTTATTCATGTATTAATTCTATAAATTTGTAAATGATAATCTATATTTTGTACTAAGGGTCTGACTAAATTATAGACCGTTTCGTGTAATCTCCTCGCCACTATTTTCCTCGTACCTTACGTAAAGTTCGATTTCTTTATTTTATACTCTTTAATAAATACATTTCTTTGCTTAATGTAAACCTGTGGATCAAAATATAATGGCGGGCAGATAATAGGAAAGTCCTACATTGTACATGAGTACTCCTGGAATCTTAATTTTAATTTTAATAAAATGTTTGTTATCAAAATATCAAGCAAATAGTTTATCAGTTGGTAATCGCTTTCCATTTTCATTAAATGTCGTTACTTGATAGGAAGTTACGATAAAAATATATAATATTATGTAACTTGTCCTGCTAAAACTGAAAATTGAAAATAAGAAATGTTTCTGTTCTTCAGTGGTTCTTTATCAGATCTTGACTGAGCTGTAATTGTTTACCAATCTTAGGTTAGTTGTTCCGTTGAAAAAATAATCCACAGTTGTCATCCATTTTTACTGTTCTCCGCTGGTAAAAAAATGATCTGGTAACCCTGATATTTTTTCCCTTGCTCTTCAACATGTATTGTCGTATTCGAAGCCATTTAAAGCTTTTTTTTACTTCAACACTACTGCCAAACGAAAAATTCTAGTAACACATTAAAGCGTGTGGAGAGGAAGAAACATGAGCTGCAACATAAAACTCTAAATAAAACAAAAATCCGTGTGGTTTTAGTGAAATGCAACAGCTTTTTTCTTATTGTTCTTGCTAAAAAATCTTTCTGCGCCAAACGCGCTTTTCATTTCAGTAGATGCACACGATATGCATATTTTCATTCACTTCATACTCACCAAAAATAACTTTAACATTTTTTTTTTGCTATTAAAAGGGTTAGTGTGAAACATGTCATAGAAATGGAAATTGCAGTGGAGATACGAATAGACTTATTTGTTAACTATTCCCATTACATGCGGTCGGAAAAGGCAACGTCCCAATTTGTTGCGATACCTTTCCACAACATTAGTTTTTTCTGGATATTTTCTTATTCCTTAGTGTCAACAAAACATAGTTGCACGTCTTGCAATTAAGATCAGAAAACACTGAACTGCTGAACAAGACTATATTATTCGTAAAAAAAAAAAAAAAAAAAAATACACTTTTTTTTTTACGAATAATATCGTCTTGTTCAGCAGTTCAGTGTTTTTTGTCCTTAGTGTTCTTGAGATGAGAAAAGTCCACCTGTCTCTATATATTTCTATCTACTCACTATTGTCCATTTTTATTAACACCTCCTCAGAAAGTTACATTATCGCCCTCCCCCAAAAGGAAAGAAAGAAGCTTGAATTTTCGGCCAATTATGTGTACCGAGGCTGTACATTTGGAGGTCCTAGATTCCCGTCAGTTTGATAACCTTGAAGCTGAATGTAAATATATCACTAAAGAGTAACACATCTTATTGAAGGAATGTAAAGAGTTTTAGAGTATTTTGGGTAGATACACTGAAGACGACTCATTCACGGCATTATAAGCTGATGTCAAAATATGCTGACTCTGATTGAAATCTACACCTTTCAGTGATACAAGTTTTAGTTAAACAGCTGCCTTTAATATTGAAATAACATTACTTCGTTGTTTTATCACACAAAATCAGAGGCGTCGTTTGAAGGACGTCCCTTTTCCCTCCGTATTAATGAAATAGTATTTACGGATTCACTCTTTAGATTAGAACTTGAGTCAAAGGCTTTGTGTTGTGGGATTTAGGCAAATGTGCATACACTACATTGTATCAATTTCAAGTAAAAATTGAAGTACGAAATGGTCTCCCGGGTTCCGTTATTCTTTCTCGTTAAACATGTAATTAAAGGTAAATACTGGAATATTATCATAAATATGATATTACCTAGCAGCAGATTTCCATACTTCCTTTTTGTTTTCTAATTAGAACGGACTTTTAACCACGGATGGTAAACGAAACCAAATTCAGCTAAAAGAAACCTAATGAATTCGGTTTCTGTTTCTCGAAACGAAAAAAGAAACCAGAATGTTTCACAAACCGAAACCAAAAACTGTGAAAGAATCCGAAACCAAATTACAACTGAAACCGAAACCAAATTCTGGAAAAGAATCCAAAACCAAGTCAGCTAAAAGAAACTGAACTATTTTAGTTTCTGTGTCCCGAAACCGAATGAGAAACCAAACACTATTCCAGAAACATAAACCAAAAGGTGTTAAAAAAAAAAGAAACCGAATTACAACTGAAACCGAAACCAAATTCTGGAAAAGAAACTGAAATCAAATACAGCTAAATAAAAAAAAAACGAATTACGTTGGTTTCTGTCTCTCGAAACCAAATTAGAGACCAAAAGATTTCAGAAACGGAAATCAAAAATTGTGAGAGAAACTGAAAGCAAATTACAACGGAAACAAATCAAAATGCAGCTAAAGGTTTCTGTTTCTCGGGGTTGGGGTGGGGGGAATAGAAAGACAAACCAAAATCTGTGAAAGAAACGGAAACCTAATTACAACTGAAACCCAAACCATTTTCCACCCGTAAAAAGCGAAAACGCAATAATTGGTGAGGGTGACGGACAAATTATACTATGAGGTTAAGTGAGACTGGGGTCCAAATTCAAACGTGAGGATGTAGCAAGTGTGTGAAGCATAAATAGTATTTTGTTTTATTATTTGTTATTTTTAATCGCATAGGAATCAAACGGCACTTCATTTTATTCCTATGAGACAAAATGAGTGAGGTTGGGTGGTCAGTCTCACGCTCGACCGCCTTTACCTTCCCAAGGTGTCCAGGAGTACCAAAGACACTCCGGTACTCAATTTGATAGGACGCTGAGTGCGCCTCAGAGCGCCAGGCATGGGAACACTGCGAGAAAAGTCTCCAGTATCTTGGCCGATTCGTAGTCAGACGCTCTACCGTCTGAGCCAAGGCGACTCATATGTTTTTAAGTAAAAGATATAATTTCCACTAAATGATTTCTGTAAAGAAAAAAAGCTAAGAAACATCCATAGGAGAGATTTACCATGGAGGAATAGTATGGAATTACCGGTTTGGTACTAAATTGAACATAACTAATCGTGATTTTATCAATAACATTTGTTACATTTAAATGACACTTTTGTTTCCTCTCGCTAATTTAAAACTTCCGGGAACTTATGAAGAACTCTGGAACAAATTAGCTTCCAGGCTGAACCCTGAAAAAAAAGGATAATGTCTTAAAAACCGTAAATGTCCCGGGCAATCCAGGATGTCTGATCCTTAGTCATTCTACATGATTGTAAATCAATTATTCTTTGCAAACTAGTTCCTCCTCCAACGCATGTTCCCCAGTTGCACGGAAAATTCAGTACAAGATCACGCCCACATGTAGAGTTGGCAGAAAACTTTCCTTCTTTTTGTTACTTGTATCTTCATGTTTCTCATTTGTTTGGTAAGTATTTTATAGCATTTATTTATGCGGTTTAGGCATCTATGGCTCACAACGGGATAGATGGGAGAAAGAAGTCGGGACGAAGTCGGCTAGAGCTTAAGTTAAAGGTGTTTTGATTTTCCTGATGTGACTGTTGAGAAAAACTTTGGAAAATCCTGTTAGGATGGTCGGCCATTGGTATCGATGGCGGGATCTTCCAGATGCAAAGCCAACACTCTACAAACTGAGCTACGCCGCTATATGTTCGTAACTTTGAAAAGACACGATTGTTATGTGATTTGGGATGTGTCAAATAGGGGATGTGTCAAATTGGGCCCTCTATTAGCTAGCGCAGTTACTAACATATCGTTCGTTCACTCGCAAATAAAAGTAAGTCCTCCCTAAGGATTGGAGGCAACAATTCGAAATCGAATAGGTTGTGTTTTAAGTGAGCCCGCTGACATTTGCTGGCGCCGTCACCGGGTTATCGTTCACTCCCTAACAAAAATACTCCCCATTCCTCCCTAAGGTGTGGAGACAACGACGATCCGAAATTTAATAAGAGGGAGTTGTGTGAAGTTTACCCCGACATTTGCTGACTCCGTAATCAGGTTATCGTGCACTCCCTAACGAAAATAATACACTTCCTATTCTTCCCTAACGATTATGTTAAATATTAATTGGTTGGGGATAGGAGGGTAACTTTACAAATGTATGATATTCTTACAAGACTTTAAGCCTGTTTTATTTATAAATGCATGTATTCAAAAATCGTCGAATGGGTGCGCAAGGGATTCATTATAGGAAGTAGGGGATACTTGGAATTTTTCTGAAGTGTAGTTAGATCGAAATGGGCATGAATTCAAAGACTTTCTGTGTGAGTAAACATGACATACGTAATCACCGGCATCCAACCGTGCAATTTATAGAAGTAACAGCTACAAGCACTCAACCCGGCAGCTGCAGTTTGGCCTTGTGGATAAGGCGTCAGGAAACTGATCCACAGGTCCCGGGTTCAAACCCTGGCGTCGACCTTTTGTATATTTTTTTGAAAGAAAATTAAAGTTTTTTATGTAAATACACAAAAGGAAATTTAATAAAAGTTGTGATGTGTGCAAGGGAGGAGGGTGCGTACAAAGGGAGCTGGGCGGCGTTAGCCGCAGGATGGGGGGCACAGCCCCCTGTTAGCGGTGGGCATACGAAAAATTGCTGTTAACTCAAAAATTCTGTTTACACTAAGTTTTGTGCCGTCCCGTCGTTGCTCTTGCAAATTAACCTTCGAGTTTAATAGCTTAAAACAACGACGGAAAACCGTCGTTGCTCTAGGAGCGTCCTTTATTATTATTATTATTATTATTATTATTCATACGGCATATGGAATCTGCTTAAGATATCAA
>JAGDQP010006342.1:0-25488 GCA_022664845.1 Lepisma saccharinum | reverse complement strand
ATCTCAAAATATTTACCTAATCTTGTAAAATAAAACGAAATATTAAATTTGAAAACAATAGACATTTGGTTTGATATATGACGAAATATTCCATCAACACTTTATAAGAGGTCTCTAGACAACAGAACGTATGAGTGAATTGCTTGTTTCAAGATAAATGCAACGCAATGTACTGCCTGTATTTGACCTGTTTTTCACTAGTATCCGAGATGTAAATAGCGTTGAACCAAGATAACTTATTGTCCACAAAAGATAATATTGCAGATGACCGTCATTTTTCTGTACACACTCAGTAGCCAAAGTCTCTTCCGAAATTCACTGATTTGTGAATTTGTCACGAAACAGAAAGCAGTGTTGCACAAAATAAAGAAACAGTGTTGCACAAAAAACATTTGCTCGAAAACGTAATCCGGCAGATGACCGCCTTCTCCCTGTAAGCATTCAGTACGCCTCTTACTAGTGGCACCCATTAGTGAGTTTAGGTCATAAAACAGAAAACTGTTGGACAAAATGAAGAAAACAGTGTTGCACCCTAAAAAACTGACTGTCCGAAAAAGCACATCTTGTAAATTACAGCAATTTCGCTGTACACAATACTTAAAGTCTCTTGTTAAGGTCACCCATTTGTGAGTTGAAGTCACAAAACAAATAACAGTGTAGAAAAAAAGTAAACCAAACAGCTTTGCGACAAAAACTTACTGTCCAAAATACGATTTCTTGCAAATGACCGCCATTTCGCTGTACACAGTCAGCAAGTCTTTTGTTAAGGTTATCCATTTGTGAATTGAAGTCACAAGAAAAAAAAAACGGTGTTGCACAAAACAAAGAAAATGGTGTTGCAGCAAAACCTTACTGTCCAAGAAATACATCTTGCAGATGACGGCCATTTTGCTGTACAGACTCAGTAGTTTAAGTCTCTTGCTAAGGTCACCCATTCGTGAATTTGTCTCACAACAGAAAGCAGTGCTGCATAAAATAAACAACTTGCACCAAAAGAGTTATTGACCAAAAGTGACATCTTGCAGATGCCCGCGTTTTCGCTATACACACTCACGAGGGCTCTTGCTAAGGTCACGCATTACTCTTTGCAGCATATCTAGGGGGATCATTCCAACTTCGACCTGAATTGTTTGGAGTGCAGGAGCGTTGAAGACTTTGGATTTAGATATCTCCAAAGAAAGAAATCACATGCTGAAAGATCGGGCGATCTGGTCGGCCATGGGTTGTCTCCTAATCTGGAGATAACATGGTTTGGAAATAGGTTATTCACAACTGCCATTGAAGCACGTGCTGTGTGGCATGTAGCTCCATCTTGTTGCAAAAACGTTTCTTTGTTAGCTGGCAGACGGGCAAGCGCAGGAGCAAGGAAGTTTTCTAACATTTGGACGTAACGTGGTCCCGTAATAGTGACAGCCATTTCATTCTCATCTTCAAAAGAATGTGTGCCTTACTTCAATTCTTTCGGGTTGTTGGAAGACCAGTATAGGAAAATTTGCTTGTTCATAAAACCTGATAAATGGAAATGAGCCTCATCTCTCATCAGTAAATTATGCACAAAGTTCGGTCTTTCGTTAATTAACTGCAGCACATTTTCACAGTAATTTACCCTGTTACCGTAGTCACCTTCATGTATTGCATGGGTGATTTGAATTTTATATGGATGAAACTTCAAATATTGCGTAGGATTCTCCGTATGCTGCGGTCCGAGAGCCCGATTGACACAGAATGGCGCCGCGCAGACCGACGTGGACTTTGCTCAAACGCGTCTCTCACACGCGCGATATTCGCTGGTGTACGCACTGTTTTTGCTCTGCCACCTTTCTTCTTGAGCGTATAACCAGTGGACTTGAAATTTCGAATCCACATCTTGATTGCGTTACGTGACGGAATTTCACGATTACGATCAATTCCGTAATGCCTTCGAAATTCACGCTGAGCGTGTACGTAACTCTCACCGTTTTCATAAAATGGTTTCACAGCAAAGGCACGCTGTTCTCCACTCCACTGCTCCATTAAACCTAAACACTTTTCAGATTGCTAATGCTACACAATGTCAGGAGACTAATGTTTGCGCCGTCACACGGTGGCTAATGCACCTAAATGTTTCCAGAAGCTGACGTGTTTAAGCCGATGCACTCTTTGCAAAATCATTGTGGTAATTTTATTTTTTGGTGTAACAGAATTTTCTTTATTTTGTGTAACACTGTTCTCTTAAATTTACAAATGGGTGTCCTTAGTGTACAGCGGAATCTCAGCCATATGCAAGATCATATTTTTTTAGAGAGCCAGTGTTTTTGGTGCAGCACTGTTTTCTTTATTTTGTGGAACACTGTTTTCTGTTTCGTGTTCACAAATCGGTGAATTTCGGAAGAGACTTTGACTACTGAGTATGTACAGATACCGGTAAATGGCGGTCATCTGCAAGATTATCTTTTGTGGATGATAAGTTTTATGTGCAACACTGTTTTCTTTATTGGGTGCAACACTGTTTTCTCTATTGGGTGCAACACTGTTTTTTGTTTCGTGACAAATAAGTAACTGCTTTCGAGTCTGGTTTGTATTTCAACTTATTACACCCAAATTTATATAAATGCTGATTGGCATCGACGAATTGAAATGGAGGAAAGGATTAAAGCAAATTTAAAATACAATTTCTCCAAACTAAAAAGATAATTTTAAAATAAAACAAATTTAAAACAAAAATTCTCTAAGATTTTTATGAAAGATTAAAGTGTATTAAACATAAATTCTTACTTTTTAAACATAGGTTGAAGAGGAGGGAGATTTAAATACGCGAATTAATAGAAAAACCTAAATACAAACTTTGTAATCAGTATTATCACAGAAGAGAAATAGTGTGTTCATTTAGCATAGAAAGGATGAAAAGAACCAAAAGTGAATTTTTAATTCTAAATATACTTAATTAACAACATTCAAAAAATCTATTGTATCTCTTCAATACAACATATTATGAATTAAATTCAAATTTAAATAATACCCAATTAAGTCTCAGAGGTTTTGGAAAAGAGGGAATAAATATCCTGTTATTATGAAATTTTCTAAAAATATTAAACAATAGGGAAAGAGAATAGGGTCACAAAAATCAAAACTAAAATTCCTTTCTGCTTTGCCTCAAAAGATGATACAGATGATATATACCAGTATAGTTCAGATGATACAGATCATAAATAGAATGATTTTGCCATGCCATACTCTAGTTTATCTCTTATTTTCGTATATTTCAGTACCAGTATTGATACATAACAACACGGTATGAAGGTTTCTCTTTTGTGCCCAACATTGAATTGAATGTCAAAATGTAAATAAGATAACTGAGAATTTAAAAGGAAACTAAAATCTTTTATACTTATCTCTTATGGTCCAAAATTTACTCTTGCAACTGCACTGCGGATGATTCCATTCGTCAGTTGATTAATTTTGGATGCAGTATCATAGTCTTGTGGAACGGATAATTGTCTGTCTTCAGTTACTATTTATTTATCGTTCTATCAGTCTCCCAAATCATGGTTTAATGGACAATTTGCTTTAAGCGCAATGTTGTCTAACTTGGAGAGAAATAAATCAACAATTTCCTGTAAATACGTAAATACATTTCACAGTATTTGGATCAATCATGTTATTTTACTTAAAGATATTTATAATCGCAAGGATTCATAAAACTTATATATACACCTGTCTAACACTGTCAGTGTTGCAACTCTGTTAGGTCGTTTTATTCCTTTCCAAATGACACGGTGTGGGTTTACTTGAAACTTGCTGATGGACTACTGGTAATAAACTAGCAACGTTAAGCACTTTTACAAACTTTGCGTAAACCAAATTAAAATATGAAAATATCACCTCTCCACCTTTAACCTGGCTTAATACACAAAGTTTGCAATACTGCGTTCTGAGCTTCACATTTGTTGTTTATTATCACTACTCAATCAACACGAAACTTTCAATAAACCGGCGTAATCGCAAAATGCACTCTATAGATACAAACTAACTAACTAACAAATTCTACGGCTTATGGAACTCGTAAGTTCATCGCCGCCGTAAAAAAACGTTCGTCATTGGATTCTATCCTGGGACAATTTCAAGCCAGTTTTGATCACGAACACCTACTTCTCGAAGATCTCTATTGTCCCCCCAACGACGTCTCGGTCTTCCCAATGGTCTGCTTCCATCCGGCCTTCCAACCAGGATATAATATAATCTTCTTTTCTCCCCCATCGAGTTACATGGCCTGCCCACCTTAGTCGTCGTGATTTCATTACTTTTACAACATCTGGTGAATCATATAGTCCGTGGAGTTCTTCATTATGCAGTCTCCTCCATTCTCCAGTCATCTCGTCCCGTTTCGGCCCCTATATCTTCCTCAAAAACTTATTTTCAAACACTCGTAATTTATGTTCATCTGCTAGGTTAGTACTCCAACTTTCGCAACCGTAAAGTATTACCGGAAGAATTTCAAATCACTAGAAATAGACAATACTCCAGCCGAATAATTAAAGCAGAAGGAAGGCACTAATCAAGGAACTACATAAATTAATAATTACTATATGGAGAAAGGAGGAGCTCCCAAAAGAATGAAAAACCTCAATAGTAGTTTCGATTTACAAAACAGGCAATAAATCGGACTGTAATAATTACCTCAGAATTTCGTTACTTCCAACCTGTTACAAGGTATTAAGTAATATTCTGTTAACACGGCTGAGTGTATACGTAGATGAAATAATTGGAGATCACCAATGTAGATTTAAAAGGAATAAATCCACATTGGACAAAATTTTCGCCTTGAGACAAATTTAGGAGAAGAAATGGGAATACAGTGGGACGGTTCACCAGCTACTTATTGATTTTAAGAAAGCATATGATTCTATCAAAAGGGAAAAATTATACAGTGTCCTGATACGATTTGGAATTCCGAAAAAAATGGTTCAACTAGTAAAGATGTGTCTCAGTGACCCCATAAGCAAAGTACGGATAGGTAGTAATATGTCAGATAGTTTTAAGATTCGCAACGGATTGAAAGAAGGCGATTCCTTGTCATTATTACTGTTTAACCTTGCGTTAGAATATGCTTTTTTAAAAATTAAAGGGGACAAAAAGGGACTGTCATTGAATGGTTTGAATCAACTGTTCGTATTCGCGGATGGTGTAGATTTAATAGGGGACGATATAGATGCACTACAAAGCAACCCCGATGTCTTAGTAGAAGCGTGCGATAAGATACGTCTACAGGTAACCATAGATAAAACAAAATATATGATAGCAAGCCAAAACACTGGGAATGGAGGAAATAAAAACATAAGAATTAGGGATGAGGTCATAGAGGATGTAAACAAATTAAAATACTTAGGAGGATACGTAGCAAGAAAAAATGAGGTAACGGAAGAAATAAAATGTCGCTTCGTATCAGGGAACGCATGTTTATTTTCAGTCCAAAAATTTCTAACATCAAGGAAATTGAAACTGAAAATATACAGATACAAACTAACTAAAATTATTAAACTTTATTTTAATCAGACACTTATGATGGAAGATATTCAATTACTTCCAATGAATGGAAATGGCAAATCATTAATGCAGGATTTCAGGTCATAGAAATACCTGCAGTAAGACCCGTCATCAACATCGGAGGTAGAAGATGAAATCTCTTGTCCGGTTTCCGTCCTCTAGTGGTTACAATCGCTGATTTCAAATCAACAACGCGGAGAGAGATGGTTCATTTTAGAGTATCACCAGTCAAATGGCAGAATAGCACCTACCTAAGGACTTGACTGCTGAAAGAGATCTCGCCCAAGGAATTCATCTCTGTTATAAGTGCAGGTCGAAGGCCAATTCAGCCCGTTGGAAAGAAACATTAAATTTATCGAACATAATTTAACGTTTTATAAATAACTGAAAACTATTATCAATGCCATGACGACCATGATAATGATTTGTGTTCTTTCCGGAGAAAGATCTCAGTTTCTGGGCAAGTTGAGCCGATAGGAGTTTGCCGCTTATTTCCATCAGATGAAGATGTTCTAAGGACTGCGATTTAAAATGAGCTGCAAACCATTTGTCTCTTTCGCTATCAAACCCGGTACTCTTGATTGGAAAGAACCAACCACACCACTAACATTTCAGAAACGCTTACGTTTAGATTTAGACGGAGTCAGATGTTTTTACTCAGTCTTAAACTTTTCGAAATTACTTTTAAATGTAGAGAGTGATTTTAGTAAACAAAAAATGTAACTTGCATAAAATAACATTCTCTTTACGTTACAAAAAGTCGTACATGGGAGCTCAATATCAGGTGATTGTGTTTTACTTGAAAAGAGTTTGAATCATTCCCTAAATAAATGAATATCAATTAAGTTTACTTAATTCAGTTCTTCCACTACAGATCACAGTCTGCTTCTTATGATTCCAAATTCTTTCTATGGAATTTAAAACCCTTAAAAATGTTTGAAATGATCTTCGAATCTCAGTTATTCACTTAGGTAAGTACTCTGGAAATGTACACAGAAGAAATGTACACTCTTAATCTGCCTTTCAAATGCCTAAATTTCCTTTAGAGATTAAATCCCAATATACGATATCATGTTTGCAATTTTTTTTTTAATACAAGTTTCCTGTTAAATATATTTTTTTTGTTTTGCCAAGGCACCTCTGGACGTATTATGTCCGTGCCTTACGAAGGAAAGTCACCACGTGTCTAAAATGGAAAAACATAAGCAAGTGGAAAATATCAAATATGAAACACTGACCATAAACGTGTGTATCCCCCACCACAATCACATCGGAAGTAGTAGAAATTCAGCTAAACGTACTCAAAGCGGAATGTAGTGAGACCATTTTTTCTTTCCTATTACACATATTTCCGTTTTATGCAGTTTTGTTGGGATTGTTAGCAGATTAATCAAGTATACTGCACTAAACAGAACATATAGTATTTTATATCTTTATTCCAATCAACAGGCACATACTGTTCATTCGAAGCTACTCATCTGACTGTACTTTAAATTCCAATCTTTTATAACAAAACATTTAAATTTATTTTGAGATGGTCAAGAATCGATAGAAAAACTCTGCTTATCCTCCGAAATTCAACTTTACAGCGCTTTAATCTCGAACTCCTGTTCTGTGCAATAAGATTCGTAACACCAACGTTGCAGGTAAGATGTTATAATTATAAACTTACTGGAACATGAGGAATTATTAGAAAATCAAACATTTGAATGCGGCAATGGTTGAAACACCGAGAAAGAAGTTTTAAGTTTTTTTGTTGTTACAAATGAATATATTTCAATTGCATTTCATAGTTCAGTTTTAGTTTACAGTTTCTGTCTTCAAGAAAATTGTAGAATTTTAAATTTGAATGTACTTTAATACACAAACATTTTGAAGCTCAAATACTCTTTATTTCGACTGATAATTTAGCGAGAACTGTGGCGATCTATTTTCCATGGGATTCTCGGGAAGGGCGTAAGCCATAGTGCTGTTACCTCCCATACAATTCATTTTATCTTATCCTATCCATGGGACTCAATCGCGATATGCTATTTAATTCTGTGTGAAACACACGTTAACATAGTGTGTGAAAATGTGTCAAAAACTTGGGAGAAAAGCAATCAACATGAATATTTTTGTAGTAAGCTGAAAACGTTACTCACTTTGAAGTAGTGTTAAATTTTGTTGTTCTTCATATTTTGCAGTTGTCTGCATTTGATTCGGGAGAAAATTATACACACGTTTCTGAATTTAGCTATCATCATATTCGATTTTCCACCAACTATTATGTTTGCCTTTTCTTGAATACATATTGCCATTCCCTCGTTGCCAACTGTCTAAGCATCTATGGACGCATTTGAAACACCTCTGGACTGCTTTCTAAATTAAACTACTATTTTATTATAAGCCAGGAAAGGCCACACTTGCTTAATCTAAGAGATAACAAATATTTGAGGCACACATGGCTTTGATTTTAATATGATTGAATAATATATGAAGTTAGAATCCAAAGGTTTATTATGTTCAACCCTGAATGTGTAACATTCTGTGTAACATAACGTTTGAAGAACAAAGTAAAGTAACTTGCTTTGTCAATTTTCGTCCAAATTGAGATAATACGACCATTTAATTGCTCTTAGAGATATATTTTTAACAAAATATCATGCTTGAAGGGCTTATGTATAGTTTGTCTATTAAAAGTAAATCCTTATTTGATGTGCAGATTTAAGCAATTGAAATTGTGAATCTTTAGAACGCTCTCCTATAAAAAAAAAACATGAAAATAAATAACGCACTTCTTTTGCTGTAGTCTTCATTTAAATATTTAACTTCATTGTTTCTGTTTCTTACATATGAATGATGTTATCATAAAATGTTTATAAACATTTCAAAAGGAAATGAAGTGAAGAAAAACAAGAAACTTGACTCTTAAGTTTAAATGTTGGAATATGTCAGTTACGTTGAAGTAAACTTTCAAGGTTTAAATAACACGGAAATGCATGGCTGATTTATTTTATCTAGTACTAAATCAAGGTAGCATTAATCGTATTTAAGCATGATATTTTATAGAAACATGGACACAATGATCTTCGTATAGCAGATTTAAGTTTGTTGATTTTACTGAATATTAATCTTGTTTCAGACATTATGAAGAGGTCTGTTTCTAAATTGGTGCTGTGGAAACTAAATTTCACCTGTAATTAAGAATTCAAGAATATGTTAGATAAGAGAACACACATGATACGTGCTTAAATCCACTCGAACCTCCAGAGAAGTAAATTGTACGTCTTTAGGCAAGTTTGGTTCTGGTCGGGAAAAGGTATGGGAAGGATGTCGGTCAAAACCTAACTTAAAGGGACTATCCCGGGATTCGTCGTTTTAGCAACTGATCTATGGCCTCTCAGACTATCCGTTCTGATCCTATTATATCATGCTTGTGTCCTAAACCAACCAGAAAAAGCTGAAATCTTTTGGATCCTATAATTAGGTTAAATCTTATAGTATCTAAATTATCTCACTTTGTTTGGCAGTTTATTATCAGAATTGTGGGAAATACAAAATTAGATTGACGTACAGTCTTTTCTATATAATTATGAAATTTCACTTATCATAAATAAGATATTAAAGTAACACTAGATGCCAGAAGAATGTAAAATAATTTGCAGGCAAGATAAGAAGATATGCTTTCTGTAGAGGAAATAAAATCGCAAATTGTCTGCAATGGAAAGAATTACTGAAATTTAAGATGGATGATTATTTCAACTTAAACTCTGTTGCTCTTGAAGACTTTGAAAGCTGTTAAATATAATACCGATCCTGTTCCGTTCTATCTTTGAGTCTGAGGTATTTTATATAAATGCTTTTTTGATAAGTCACGTGTATTTGACAAGAACCCCACTATAACTGTCATCTTCTTCGGGCTTCTGCCGAAAACTGCAAGTGCTTCAGCATAAGTTAAGCTTGATTGAAAGGGTTTCTTTTTGCCCTTGATACAAGCATCTGGTGTTCTGGAGTAAAAAAGAAAGTGTCTAAGGCAATTCACTGACAGTTCATCATTAAGGGTTGGTGCGTTAATTTAAAGATACTTTCTGTTGAAATTACCTTCAGGAAAGAACTGATTGCATGCAATACTTATAGTGACAGACGTTTAATTTCAATTTGAATTTTTATTTATGACCTATTGGCGTCTAAGTCTCAGGCAGTGTGATAGATTTTGTATACCGTACAAGCAAAATAACACGATTAATCCGTTTCTGTGAGTAAGTATAAAAACTTACATTTAACAGCTCAGCATCCCTCCGGAAAGTTTCCAGTAACCGTCTGAATATCTGGAGGATAGGTAGTACTTCACTCAATAGAAGATTCAATGAAGATCTGCTTTTAATTCTTCCTGTACATATTACAAAAAGATTTTGGATTTAGGTACAAACAGTATATTCGATACGTTAACTTTAGTTTGAATAACGCATCCATTTTTAAACTATATTTTGAGCACAAAATCTAGTATTGATTAAAGTCCTGAATTTTGGTTTAGGTTAATTTTCTTATTTTAATAGATATTGTCATACTATCAAAGTAAGGACCTTTACGCCATGTATACTATACTGAAGTATACACAAGCATTTAAAGAATTATACATACCAACTAAAATTATTAACATCGCTTTGAAATCTTTAATTTATCACACATTTTAATGCATTCGATTTATACATCCATTCTTTTTCGAGATTTGAAAATCATAGTTACCAAAAGATCGCAGATGGAGTGAAGAGCTTCTTCTGATGAACTTGAATTTCCAGTTTGATTAGTAGTAATTTGAAATAAAACAACATTAATTACATGTTACATAGTAAAGAATCAGTTTTTAAACTGTCTTGCTTTAAGTGCAGAATTTTATTTCAGTGTTACCTTAACTGTGAATTTCCATTAATGTACATGCGACAAAGATCTTAGTTGCTGTGATAAATATACAAATACCGTTTGACTTCTGAACTCATTTTGAATATAGTAAAAGGTGCTTAGCAAGATCTCCTGTCAACAACTTGCAGAGCCATCTAGTGGATTCATTCTATATAAATGTCCCAACTTTTGCTAAATAATAAATGTACCGACGAAATAGAATCGTCGCTAGAGTACTGTCACCAAATCTGCAAAGCCGCTAGAGTACTCGCCTTGTCATCGGAAAGACGTGCTTTCGATGCACCGTTCTGGCCATCGTTACTTAAATTTAACTCAACAAAACTAGGCAAGTGGCACTGCGAGTAAGGCCAGGGTGGTTCCTTCCAAAAGTCCTTCCTGTTGTTGTTATTGATGATAGATATGTGAATTTAGACTGTATCTGTAGATTGTTAAATAAATAAAATTAAATTAAGGAAGGTTTATTCTCTAGAAGTGTATTCACTCATTTGGAGCCTACTATCCTTTAATTTATGCTCTCTCTCAAAGGATAGATACTTACCTAAGAATCTCCCGTCTCTTTAAGTCCTTTAATAGCGAAGCTATTACTAAAGGAACCTTATAATCCCGCTCATTCTGTCCGTCCGTGGCCAGATATGAAAACCCAGTATCTACATGGTGTACAGAGATGCTTGAGGTGTCGTTGGAAAGATCTTGACTAATCTTTAACATGGTAGCTGAAACTTTCATGATTGTTGCAATAGTTCAGTGTTATCAACCCATTAAAAAAAAATCCATTGGTCAAATTGCTTCCATTCAATTAGACATAGATGCGTCAAACTTATCATGAACATTATTGGACACAATAGCCATATACTTTGGGTATTCACGTTCTCAGAAAACTCGTTGTCAGTGATGCCAACCCGTTCCCAAAATATATCTCATGAACCGCAAAGTAAAGAGACGTGATGAGGTGTCGTTGGAAAGATCTTGGCTAGGCTAGCTTAGAGCCGCTGGAACAATCTTGATTGATGCAGTAGTTTAGTGTGTTAAACATATTTACAAAAATATTCAAATTTCTTTCATTCAGTTAGACCTAGCTCCGCCAAATTTGTCATAAAGATTATTCGACAGAATATGCAAGTACCTATGATATATAGTCAGGGTTCAATATAGAACAATAATTGTTGATCCGGGCTAAACTACTATAGACAGAGTAAGTCCTAGCTGCCATCCGTGCTCCGCTAGAAGTGTGGAACAATAGTGATCCGCGTTAATCATCATTCCTCAGACGTGATAGGGTTAGACAATCGCTTCTTCTACAGTCCACCTGATGAAATTGGGCTTAAAACATAATAAAGCAAGTAGCATAGAAAGAAGTTAAAATATTTCTGTTACGCGACTCTGCAAAACAGGCGTCCTGTGTCCTAATGGAGCACACTTGTCCATTTTTAACAGAAGTTATCTAGCAATTAAGATGGTTCAGAAGAATATATTTCTTCTAATGTTTGTGAAGAACCTAAAGGACAACACTATCTCATCCCAAAGTTTCAAAGTCTTAACATAATTCTCTTGGTTTTAACGGAAATTCAAATATTGAAATTTTTCAACTGTAAAACTTAAAAGAAAAAAGATGGAAATATGACAAGTGTGTTCTCTAATGACGTAAGAAGTACCATGCGGAGTTGCTTACATTTAAGACTGCTTTCTAAACTTCAGGTCCGGGAATTTCCCTTTCTGGTTATTTGGTTCAATGAGACGGCGAATATCATTAAAATAACAGTTGACACGTGTTCATCGACCTTTTATCTCGATTGGGGTAAAGGTTGAATATAAAACAGTATGCATTTATTTATATCGTGTGTGGAGAATTCTTTATATAGTAAACGAACGAGGTAGCGCAGTACTAATTTAAACCATATGTTTCACGTATCGCAGACCATATATTCTTTAGAATTTATATTGAATAATACAGGTTTTATTTGTACAAACGAAAAACGAAAGTGAGAAACGATTCTCTAAAACTTTTATGACAAAAAGGTGTAAAAGATGTGAACTTAAAAGAAGAACACTAGATGTCAGCACCAAAAGACAAGAAATTCAAAATGCTTCTTTTTCTCATATTGAATTAAGAAGGTTATTTTTTCCTTGTAAAAAGAAGTGTGTTTATACTGGAAGTTGAACAAGTGTTACTGAAGTATTTGAATTTGCAATAGGAAAATTATATTTCTTTCGTAAATAGAAAACTTATTTGTAATGCTACGTAAAGAGTTAGGCAATGATGCGAAACGAACTTCTATACCTTTAACTATCTTGCGAACTTCCTATCAATGGCATTTACCTAAACTTACCTGTGACAGTTGCAGGCTCAGATAAAGCTCTCAAAAACAATTCAGATGTAAATTCAGAAATAAAATAATTAATTTCGTTAACGTAGTAATTGAGTCAAGGTTTACTGCCCGATATTCAGCACACAAAGTGACAAATAACCGTGACAAACAGATTTTAGATTGAGAGAATCATTGCATATTCTTCGTTCGTCTATGAATATAAATATATGTTAGAAGATGGCAATGACAACACAAGTCTTTTTATACTGTCTGAGACGAGTCCTCTTCGCACAGTATTCAATAGTTTATGTTGTATTCCCGCAAACGAAAAACATAGTCGGGTAAATGTGAGCATTTCAACATCTGCCACCGGAGAACTAGCCATACATGTCCCATAGGAATATCCCTCTATGTAATTTATCTCTATTTCCACATATAAAGGAGTCATTGTAGTTGTTTTTAATTCATTTGCTTTTAACACTCCATATATTTTAGAAGGAAATTATTCATCAATTGAAGCCTTTATCATAGTTAAAGATAAAGTTGAAAGCAAGATGATTTTTGTATTAACTACTAATATTTATTAACTACTAATATAACAAATCACTGCTAGTTCTATCAGAAATGAACCCAATGGCATGTGCTCGAAATGCCGTATTTTTTCTTAAAAAGTGCCCTGCTACTTACCTAGAATTAGTCATTCTAAGGATATGTACAGTTCTAAACGTAGATTGTTAGAAGTGTCCTGCACAATGTTGTGAAAGCAATAGTTTCTAACTTTGAACCCTCATATTCATGTACTCAGTTTGAAAACCAAACAACTCACACCAGAGATCATGCACTAAAAGGCAAGTTGTTTCACCGTAAGAATTGTAGAAGGATTTCTTACCATGGAGGAAACAATTTTTGAAAATTTCCCACTCGAAACTGTACATTTTTGCAGGGTGAAGCTCTGGATATACATTACGACGAGTACTGATTTATTCTTTAGCATGGGATATAAGTACAGTGTCCATATTTTATCAATCAAAAATTGGTCTTATCAGGATCTTCCCCCCTCTAATTGCGGGTTGTCTAAGGGTTAACCCAAGAAAAGTTTCTATCCAGGCCACAAATTTAGCTTAAAAGTTGTGTTTTGTTAAAAACTACCTTGACTTGAAAAGTAAAAAAAAAAAAAAAATGCACCAACTTGAGAAATTTGCTACCTTATAGTGTTGAGCTGATCTATTAACTTACAGATGATTTATTTGTAAATATACAATAATTTATGATTTATTATAACTAAGCTATTATTCGTTAGTTGATTACGTATTGTTAATTAATTATGAACGCTGAGAAAAAAGTGTAAACTTGCCGAATTCGGGACGTATGGTCACCGTAGGGGAGAGAGAAATAATGCTTGTCGAAAGCGTCATCTAGTAATCGATAACATGTTAGATGTCGGAATATATGGTTTTAAGGGGACTTGAAGATATGAGCTATACGAACTACGAGCCTCAGGATCAGTAGTTTTTAAATCAGTGCGCGATGATAAAAAAAATTCTATGAGTTAGCACGTTAGAATGGGAATTATGGATGGTTATTACTTTTCTAAATTTTCTTCTCCTTATATAAAATACCGAAGAGCCCAAACCCTACCGCATGATTCTAAAATAAGATCCTAAAACCAACTAAAAGATAAAATATATACAAAATTATTACAAAAGTATTATAACTTACGCCTATGGGACCTCATTTTCAAAAATAACATAGTAAATTGTATTGTTGCATGGAAACCGATTTTTCATTGTTTCATATAGAGATATGAAGAGTGCAACAATATTGATTGTTGCACTCTTCGTTAAACGTTTGGTATTAGGGAATAACGAGCAATATCAATTAAGTACTTTTTGCGTGACTTAAATATACACAACTCACAGGGACTTTATGGACAACTTAAATCGAGTTCGAGTTCATTTCCTAATTAACTCTTTGGTAGCTAAACCTAAAGGGAAAATAGAACCTAAATTTTCTTTGGAATTAATCTTTCAAACACAATAATTTCTCTAATTTCGAACATCTGTAATTTAGAATCTCTCTAAATTAAAAAAAAATAATAATTTGATTACAGTGTATGAAAACCATTAGAGTGTGAAAGGAAAAAGTTATCTCAAAATAAGGTACTCACTAAAATAGTGGAGAATGTTGTTACTTTGCCTTTAAATATCCGAGCAGAATGTTTGAAATCTTGTGTGGGAAAACAGAATACGTAGTCTCATTTAACAAACTCGAAATTCAACTCGTTGGAAGCAGCACAACAATGACAACAAAGAAAATATCTTCCGAAATACTCGGTTCTGACCTTATTCAAGGTCCTATCATTACGCTGTATTCTGAAAAATATGAATTCAATATTCAGGCAGTATTGTAGTGAAGAAAATAAAAGTATAAAAGGAGACAAAAGACAACTATTCATCTATTTTCATTTTAAATTATAAAAGCATTCGTGTTGTTTATGTGTTACAACAAATGTTTTCGAGAAACATCCTTGATTGAATTGAGAGGTTTCTCAATTCATAGAATGGTAACATCTTTATCTTTCCCGTTGATATTCTGTTCCTTCTGCTATAGACTTTCCTTAGGCTTTTCTCGCATCATGAAGCTAATGTAACGTTGATCCGGAGATTCAAACTTTATGAATTGTAAATTGAATATGCATGATTAATTATTGTTTATATAATTTATGGGAATTGTGACATCCCAAATCAATAGTATATCGAAGTATGAAGTTCGACTTTAATAAGTAATGAAGTTTACACATAGAACAGTCTTTAACTTCTCAATGGAGCTTTTGTTTAAATTTGCTTTAGTTCTTACGAAATAGCAAGGAAGAATTTTGTAGTGACATATGTCGGACATTTCTTAGATCTAATTTCTTGAGCTTCTCTTAACTCGCAGAAACTCACTGTTTCGAAATGTTAGGGTAAACAGTCTTTATATTTTTCATGTTTTCTGTTGAATTGTAACTTGAGAGTCGTTGTAAACTCAGGTCAACAGCTTCAGATTAGGTTTTACATCTTCCTTCAACATATTAACAACAATACACAGCAATATATTCCAAGTAACATCACTTTCATAACTTTTGTGTAAATGCATTGATAAACACCTTTTTTCTAATGAAGGTTTTGCGTCAAAGACTTTTAGGTAATGCAGAATATCAAAACGAGGACAATACATCAATAAAGTAACATATTATGGAAAACACGTAATTTTACCATTACCCGTCTTCCACTGAGGTCCATTATTATATACAATTAGAGGTGATGTCGCGAGAATTCTTATTGCACTACAGAATGAAACTATATCCTTGACAGGGAAGAGTCGTTTCTGTCTTGGTTCCAGTGAATTTTCAATTAATCCTCCTTAGAAAACAGAAACAGGTGCCCATAAAATTCCAGTCCGATGGAATGTAGCATAACTGTTGCGAACCAAAATATAACAGTTTATGTTCCTTGTCATCCAACACTTCATGATTATCATTGGCACGTTCCTTTTCCATTGTAGAAATTAGCTTGGTTTTCGGTGTAAGCATTCATCCCCCAAAGTTTGTTGACGTGCTTTGGGAACCGCTGGAACTGTGGACTACAGGTTGAAATATGAGGACATATGAAGCATAAGTTAATAACAATAACAGATTTTTGAATATGTGTATACACTGATATTATTATTTTGTTTGCTAGCACGTGTTAGCACCTCTCCAGGGTTACAAGCTCATTTCGGTTTGAGTTGCAAAGAAAACGGAGGGAATGCATGAGATAATAGCATGTGATTTATATTTATCTTTGTTTATTCATCTTTTTCTTTTATTGTTGTTTATCATTCGTGGCCTTTTAATCTTTTACACTCGGCCCTTACTACGCAGGTTTTCTCTAATCCAAAGTCTATGCTGGACTAATGTAGGCAGGGTTGGAAGTTGGGTTATTGTGCGTGAAATGATAGTGCTATGTAATGTGGATATTGTGTGGTTCAGTTCGTAGTCATTGTGTTGGTTCGTGATTGTATTGCTATGTATATGGGTCTGAGCAGTGAGAGAGGTGTTTATATAACAGTGTGTCGGGGATTAAAGCGGGAGTGTGTGTGTGCATGGTATGTACTAATAAAAAATGTTCAGTTTCGTATGAAGGCATATATTTCAGCTTGGTGAACCGGACTCTGTCATAGATCTCACTGAGCTATTGAATGGGATAGTCAATTCGCAAAGCGTGACGTTCCAATATCTTAAGTTTTTCATAGTAGAAGGCTACTCCTGCGATTCGTGCTGTGAGACCATAGGTCTAATTAAGTATAGGAAGACTTCGTAAATATTCAGGATTGTATTTTGTCGAGTCTCCCAAGTCCGTACTCTGTGATTACGTATAGAATAAATCCAAATGCTTATACATCATTTGCCAAGCACAAAGAAACACAAATTCGTCAAATAAGTTCCTAGAATGATTGACAAGGGTTCACTACGGTCTGCGGTTATAGGCCAACGGCTTGGAGATCCCGGGTTCGAGTCCCGGGCGTGGGTGTGGATTTTAATAGCTAAGGGGTGAATCGTGATGGGCCGAAGTCCAAAGTCACTAGACTGGTCCATATAAAAATAAAGTTTACCAGAGTTACCTTGATTAATGATAATTGCTGAAACGTACAATTTCACCAATTTTCAGAGTTTCAAAAATATACCGACTTTTGGTTCCTTACATTTGTGGACCATATTTACATTGGTTCCTTACAATGGTGTATTTTAAGATTATATTAATAATACGAAGAAGGTTAAGAAATACAAAATAACCATATTTGACTATTGAAGTTTATTGTCTAAATTCTTATTTAACATTACATATGATACCCGAACATGAAAAAGAAAAAGGGTCCTGATTTTGAATCTTGATGAATGTTGGGAAAATGTCGGGAAGGGATAGGGAATTTGAAATAGTAACATTTCACTACTCTTTTCATCGTCTAAACCTGTGTAAGACTGCAGATCTGACGTCAAAACGTGGAAGAGGGTTAAGATTTCAAGTTTTAACTTATGATACGAAAATCTTGGGAGGGGATAAGGAATACAAAATAACAGTATTGGAGTACTCTATCTTGATGTCAAAGCCTAAGTAAGACTTCAAATATGGCGTCAAGACGTGGAAAAGGGTTAAGATTTTAAGATTTAAATAATGATACGAAAATCTTGGGAGGGGATAGGAAATCTAAAATAACAAAATTGTAGTACTCTATCTTGATCGTAAAGCTTATTTAAGACTTCAAATATGGCGTCAAGGGGTTGAAAAGGGTTAAGAGTTTAAGATTTATCTAATGATATGAAAATCATGGGAAGGGATAGGGAATGTAAAATAACAAAATTGTAGTACTCTATCTTGATGGTAATGCTTATATAAAACTTCAAATATCGCGTCAAGGGGTTCAAAAGGGTTAAGATTTTAAGATTTAAATAATGATACGAAAATGTTGGGAATGGATAGGGAATACAAAATAATATTATTAAAGTATTTTATATCGATGCCTAGGCCATGCTAGAACTTCAAATATGGCGTCAAAACGTGGAAAAGGGTTAAGATTTTGAGTTTTAACTAAGAGTAGAAAAATGTTGGAAGGGATAAGGAATACAAAATAACATTATTAGAGTACTCTATCTTGATGCAAAAGCTTATATAGGAATTCAAATATGGCGTCAAAACGTGGAAAAAGGTTAAGATTTTGAGTTTAAATTAAGAGTAGAAAAATGTTGGGAGGTGGCAAGGAATACAAAATAAGAATAATTTACTACCGTATCTTGATACCATAAGCCGTTGGGAAGTCTGCGGGGTGTATGAGAAGTGAAAATACCAAGTTTACAGAAACAATCCAGACATACAACATATTTTCGGAGAAACACAAGTCGAGGTGTTGTACACCTCCTCCTCCTCTTCCCCCTTCCCTCTTCCCATTTGAAAATCTAAGCAATATGGAAGGCAAGGATGCTTATAACAGTCTAGTCAGGAGCCATGCACTCTAAAAATATGGAAAGACTTACCCAGTTGCCTCTTTTGCACTGACTGACTGAAAAACAAAAGCGAATCGCAATTCGTAGGAGCTGCGCATACGCATTGAGTATTGTGACATCATGGGAGAAGGCGATGGTTGAAGGGAGTCCGTAGCAGATACACGTGTGCTGAGCTTAATGACCATATGGTTGCCATATGGTTTTCTTAGAGGAGATGGACGAAGGGTGACTGTCGCGTCTTTTATTTCCGGTTCATGTGATGCCGATACACGTGTGCTGCGCTTAATGACCATATGGTTGCCATATTGTTTTCTTAGAGGAGATGGAGGGAGGCTGACTGTCGCCTCTTTTATTTCGGGTGCATGTAAAGGGGACTGCATTCAGAGTTTGTCTGTTGAGTAGACTATACGTCAATTTGCTGCTCTCTGATATTAACTATTTGTCTCCTTTGTTTCCAGATTTTGGAATTAATATTCACTGATTACGATATTATTATTGGATATCTTTGAGAATAAGGAAAAGCAAAGTAAGTTGAATTATATTTGTGTCATGTTAATTTACAGTTTTGACTTAACTCTTGCAACTACACTTGCTTGATGATTTTTAGACTACGAATAGAATCTATCTGACTAATAAAAATTCTTAAAAGAACAAGAACAACATTTTAGAGTATGGACTTAACTCTTTCAAATAGAATTTTTTTAGACAAAGAAGATAATAACATTTTAAACTGAATGTATTTGAGAAATGAAAAGATTTACAGGCATCTATTTTAAAAACACTTGGATGTACCAAGTATACTTTTAAGGTTTATACTTAAGAAAGAGTAACTTTTGAAAAAAATGAATATACATAATTGTTAATTAAAATAGTGACAGGGTTTTAATGATAAGTACTCAAAATGGTTTTCCTTTTTTTATTACATATCTCATCGACATTTGAGAAGATATTCAGCTAGAGGTTTTACGTTTCAGTTCAAAGACTATGTAAATTACTACGTACAAAAATGCTAAGACAACATTTAAAAAATAATTTGAAGGAAAAAAATAGTTTAAACAAATTCACAAAGTGTTTCTTAGTTGTTCAGAAAAAAGAGTCATTACTTTTGTATGGTAGAAAAAGTCGTTTGTCTACATAAAAGCATTTCTAATTTGAAAGAAAAAGTCTTGAGAGAAATTGACAAAGAATTTTTAGTTTCTTGTTTCACACACACACACACACACGCACGCAAAAAGTTTTGGTAACAAAGTATTTTAGTTAATTAAAAAATATTTTTACTTTTGTTTCACTAAAAAAAGCTTTTGTCTTTACATAAAAATATTTCTAACTTGAAAGAAAGAGTATTTTTAGTTGTGTAGAAAAAATTAAGTCATTACTTTAGTTTCCCAGAAAGTATTTTTAGTTTCTTGTTTGACAGGAAAAAAAGTTTTTGTCTCTACAAAAGTTTTGGTAACGATGTTTTAGTTTACAAAAAAGAAATAACTTCCAGAAAAGTTTGTTTGCCTCTACATAATATCTTTAATATAGTACATGAAGACAAGAAAAAGATGATAAAGCAAAATAGAAAAAGTTTAAATATAAATTCACAAAGCATTTCCAGTTTGTTGTTTTCAGAAAAAAAATCATAAGAAAAAATTTAGTTTTTTCCACTTTCACAAAAAAATAAGAAAAAAATGTTTGCAACAATAAAAGTAGCAACAAAAAATCCTTTAAAAAAGTTTTTACTTTTTCGTTTTACAAAATAATCGTAAGAAAAAATAGTTTTCACCTTTACAACAAAAAGTGTTTGCAGATTTTCCTTAACAATATGTTTGGTTATCAACTTACATTTTGTAATTTGTACGAAAATTATTCACTACAATATCCAAGGGGAAGAGTAGAATAATCTTCCTTGTTTGAGGGATTAAGCTTCCTTCGCTTATTATTGACCATTCGGTGTGTTTTGTACTGTCATTTGGAAATGATTTTGTATTCTTCTTTGCGCAAGATATTGTTAGGACTAGAGATTTGGCGACTATTATACTTTTCAGTGACCAAATTGTAATAGTGCTCGTAATTTATTTGCTCTTTCCCTCGATAATTCAAAGTTATACCACGAACTTTGTAAACATACTTCACTGCACCAGTAAGAACATTCTTCATACCGTAACAATAATTTTTAACACCCAATCCAACTAAACTTTGCATCTTCCATCCGTCTTCTATTTCATTAGTCAATTCTCCGAGGTAATTCCCAATACATAGTAATAATGGCTCATCTTTTTTTCTGCACGTATATAACTGAATCTGTGTCAGAATATATGAGACGTTCTATACCTACAGTGTCAAGTAATTCATATAAACGATCTCTAGCCCACGAGGATATGAAAGCTGCTACTCCTACAGTAGTAAAAGCATTAGATGAATTTTCATTTTCAAAAACTTTATATGTTACTTTAATTTCTTTTCTGCTATAGGAATCACATGTTGAACTTCTAAATGAGATTTCCAAAAAGCCTTTTAGATCACTAACAATGTGAGTTTGTGGAAGGTCACATCATTGTCCCCCATTTTCCAAATAAAGCATTTAAAAGTATTTTTGAAATATGTCTGAACCCGGTATTATATTGGATCTTATCATATTGAAGTGAAATACCTTCATGCTGCTCATAATCATAAATATATTGTTGCTTCTCCTCTTCCGTAGTACAATTATCAGAAAACCCACTGGCTTCCTGTTTCATTTTTAGGAAGCTATTGACGTATGGTTTGAAGAGTCCCTTAGTCATTTGCATTTTCCAGATTTCGTATGTTTTAAGAATAACATATCCTTTCTCCAACGCCAAATGAAGTTCACGAGTACAAAATACTCCATTGATTGCTTGTTCTTCTTCATTATGCGTACATTCTCCATTAATCAAGCCCACCATACAAGACATACACAAACCAAAGGCGAGACGTTTATGTGCATTATATGGCAAAATGTGTATAGCAAGGTTTTCAGGAGCAAGTACTTTGTAGTGAACCTGTCTATGGACACTAGCTGGATCAGGCATGTTTTTGCCTTTATGAAATTTAATTTTTCCCGTTGGCATAGGTTTGTTAGACATCACAAACAGATAAAAAGGGAGGTTACATCCAGATATGCTAAATACACATCTTCACCACATTCATATAAGGCGCGAAAGCATTCGATACGTCCTCCTTTGAAGCTGTCTTTAGGACGAAAAGAATCTTGCATTTCACAACACTCATTTCTTAAGAAACTTTGAATTTCAGGGGATGCTTGAACTCTCTTGTTCTATTCGCATTAGCAGATGAATTCTACTTTAATTTTACAACTGTTTTAAAGAAATTCTTCTCTCGCTAGTGTTGCCTTATACCGCTCTTTCAAAGTATGTCTCTCGTCATCAACCGGAAGGCGACGAAATTGGGTGATGCATGTATGTCTGTGTCAGTAGCAACCGTAGAATTCGTAACCAATACGAGTTTTCTTGTCATATCCATCCAGTTTAAACCGCTTAAATTGAACTTCATCTCCATTTTCGGGTGTTTGCAATGTAACGTTATTTTTATATTTTATATATTTTAACCATTGTTTTGTCATTTTACTTTGTTGGTCGTGATGCTGGTAACCTAAAGAGGGATGATTGGAATTATGTTTTCATTAAGATAGCGTGAATGGAAATATTCCATCGCACACGAGGCGATAGTGCTTGTTTGCAGCAAAACATTGTATTCCGCCTGTTTGTTCTTCAATAAGGTTTGAAAATCGAATCAATGCCTGTGCCAAAATGAAAAGGTAATTCCTACGTTACTGCAAGATTTCTTTCTGGAAATCCAAAGTCTTTTCACTTTTAAAACATTCCTTATGCCACGCAAAAACTGCATCCCATTCATCGTCGAATCTCGAGTCAATATCAAAGTACTCAATGTCTGGCCAACGTCCGACATAATTTTGATGTTTAGGAGTGTCAAAAGGTATGGAAACTATCCTTTCTTTAGACTTTCTTGTAACCCCGTTGTTGCTGGTAATTTGGATAATTTAAACCCGATGAATAAATATGTATTACGGAAAATATTATTTACAATTAATTGAATAAACTTGTGTCCTTGTGCTATGTGTGGTGTCAGATTTTGTTTTTCCATACGACATCGCACTACTAGTATTGTATCGAAACCAGGCCCATTGTCCTAGAGCCCTATTACTTTTGAAACTTAGGACCTTGCTCTCAAACATGATTTACAAATACATCCATATTAAAAAATACAAAATCTCTTTGACCATTGACATTACCACAAACACTACAAATATAATTTTGGTCTATATCCTTAAACTGATGACATTGATGAGATGCACAAATTAACTTTGGCACATATTCACGTTTACCATTTTTATCTACGTCTAGTAGCATTGTCTCTGTCAAAGATAATGTACAGGAAATCCTCAACGCGTTTAGGTTCGCTTGGTTTGACAAAACAGAAATGTGTTTCATCAACGTGAATGTTACATGGTTTACAATAATGTTCTCCACACAATTGTTTTGTTTTCTTGCTGCGTCTATCAGTTTTCACTCCACACTGCATGCAAAGTTGCACATAATAACATACAGGTTTACCATTGGCTTTAGATTTGTGTTGATCATAGCAAGTCTGAACGGGAAACGTGCGATAACAATAGCAGCATTTTAAACCTTTGTCAATACCATTATCAATATCATGATACTCTTCACAAGGAGTACATAAATATTTGCATTTATGGAATCGACGTTCCTTATAAGGTGTAAGACAATGTTAACGATAACCATCACTCCCAAAAAAGTGCCGTAATAGTTTCAATGACATCATAATAATTGTGTTCGTGTCTTAGAAACAATTTCTTTTCTGCTGGTGGTACCGAATACACTTTCGTATACTTACGACATTCCGGACCACGCACATACACAATTATTTGATATATGTCACCATAATTTTTCTGGAACTTATCTACATTTTCAATACGTCCATCATTTTTACTTAATAAATCTACTTTCGCTAAATAACACAATGCCGCAGCTGCACAAACCCACTCCCTAAGATGTGTTTTCATATAGTTAGCATTGTCATTTTTTTTATCGGCTTGTAGTTTACCAATACGAAAGCTCCAGCAAGACAATGAGGAACATATTCAATTAGAAAGATGTGTTTTTGAAGATATTTTCCAAAGGCAAATATTTGTCATTACCATATCGTCCCTGACCACGAATAGGATCAGAAATGTCAACTTTAACGGTTACTTTAACAAGAATTCATCGTTAGAATTAAGAACATTTTGAAAACTACACAAAATATGTTCTACATTAAGATGTGCACGGAATCGCCACGGTATGTAAATTGGCTTATTTTCCTTCAATTACTATTTTGGAATCAAGGTCGACAGCTTTAAGTAAATGTACCATAACAAAATTAAACAAACTGTTGACATATTCCTCGGGGTTAGACATTGTCTTTACTACAGAATTAATGGTAATTTGATGTCTTTGCAAACCAAAGTTGGGATAGTTGTTTTACATTCACTAACAATCTGAAAATCAGAAGTTTTTCCACCACCATACATCATAGGCATGTTATTGTCCTCCATCCACTCTTGAACATTAATGTTAAGCACACCACCACCATCACTAAAATACTCTTCGGTGCTAACTTCAATGTCTACATTCATACTAGTATCGTCACCCTCCACTACATACATATCACAACTACTAACCATTCTAGAGTCATCACTATCCACTTCCATAGCAGCATCGCCACTAGACCACGTATCCAAGTCGAAAAAGCCAACTGCATCTTGTGGGATCATTCCGTCAGGTTCGGTGAATATCTCACAATAATAACTCCACGCCAAGTCCTTACTTTCCACCCTTCCGAAAAATCCATAATGCCCAAGATCAATAATGTCTTGACCAGTCACATAGTTTTCTAAGACAACTTCTTCATCATTCCAAAAATAGCAAAGCAAGTAGTGAAGCAACATGCATGAATTATGTTTTGTTGGACGAAACCCTAACAGTTTGTACAAATGATTCCAACATTCAAGTACACGATTAGGTTCATCATAGCCTTGAATCTCCTGGGCAGCAAGTAAAGCATCAATTGGATTTTCCATGGCTTCAAACATTTAAGTATCCTCCAAGAAAAACACCAGGCACAAACCAAGTTGAACTGTTTATACACACAAAGTCGAATTCCGCAGGGAAGAACACCACCACCAGCTTTGAATATGAAGCTACACTGAAGATTCTCACAGACGTGAAAGCAGATCTTTGCACCTCAAGACACCTGTAAACAGACGGATTAAAGCATTGAGTGCTAGATATATTATTTCAGCGCGGATGCGAACGAACACTATCATACAAGGTTGCCAGAGGGAGGGGTAATGTAAAAGGGGAAACTTGACAAAAACAGATGTGTAGTAACTTCATCTTTAATTAACAACCCTATCATTATGCAAATAATATCATTACATAGATAATCTCTGATGCATATTTAAAAATGTATATGATAAATAACTAAGTACTGCTTCTAGGCATGTTCTTGTTTGGAAGCTTGCGGGAAGATGACACGAGACGTTGCCGAGAGGAGGAAATTAGTAATTTTCCCGTATGTACGTGAAATTATTTAAAAGTTTTAGGAGAGAGAGAGACAGGGAGAGAGAGAGAGAGAGAGAGTCAAATTAACCTATGATGAAAAGTGTATCGTAGTAGAATACAGATCCTTCCA